>JAPKLW010001983.1:77176-120847 GCA_026898455.1 Plectranthus barbatus
ATATATATATATATATATATAGGGGGCTGATCTGGTGAGAATAGCTCCTATCATGAGAAATGAGAATAAATCTCGTCCATAGATTTGACAACATCAACGATCCAGATTACATAAGAGCTTTAACAAAAAACGCGGCATAATATCCTCATTTTACTTCATTAAAGGGCAACATAGTCATTACGAACGTACATGGCGCAAAAGTTGTGTTTTATTCATTTTATGTATTATATACTTCATTTTATCTTAGTTATACTTCATTCTATCTCAATTGCGAATCATTATAAAATAAATTCGATTCGAATTTTGATGTTACACGTGACATGAATTTTATCTTAGCAGTTCTTCATTATATCTTAGTTATTCTTCATTTTATCTCAATTGTGATTCATTATAAAATAAATTCGATGTGAATTTTGATGTTACACGTGACATGCATTTTATCTTAGCAGTTCTTCATTATATCTTAGTTATTCTTCATTTTATCTCAATTATTGTTCATTATAAAATAAATTAAATAAAAATAAAATCAATTTTTCGAAAAAAATGATTTCAATTCTCTTTATTTTATCTCTTATATACATCATTAAATGAAAAAAATCAAATTTTTAGAAACAATTCTCTTCATTTTATCTCCTCTATACTTCATTAAATGGAAAAATTAAATTAAATAAAAATAAAATCAATTTTTCGGAAAAAGTATTTCAGTTCTCTTCATTTTATCTCCTATATACATCATTAAAAGAAAAAAAATCAAATTTTTAGAAACAGTTCTCTTCATTTTATTTCCTCTATACTTCATTAAATGGGAAAAATTAAATTAAATAAAAATAAAATCAAATTTTCAGAAGAATATGTTAAGTTCATTTTATCTATTTAAAACTTTATTAAATTAGAAAATTCAATTAAATAATAATAAAATTAAATTTAATTTTAGAGTATTGGATGACTCAACAAGGCAATCGAAATCTTATGAAAAATCAAAAAAGAAAAGGAATTACAGATCCAAATATGTAATAATGAAGTTCGCGGAGGATAAAATGAAAATGGAAATTATTTGAGGGAGATACCATCAGGCTAAATGACAATGATACCCTTAAATATGTAATAATGAAGTTCGCGGAAGATAAAATGAAGACGAAAATTATTAAAGCATGACCGCAGATCTTGTGAAATCAAAGGCTAAGATTTATTCTCATTTCTTACATTAACATCTATTCTCACCTATATATATATATATATATATATATATATATATATAATTATGTATATATATATCTATATTCCAAATTCATTTCCCATAATAATAAAATTATTTTTCCCTAAGTTAAATAATATAAAGCACAACCCTTCCAATAATTCCATAATATAAGGGAATTTATCCTTACTATCAAATATCATAAATGTCATGCATATACTTCCAAAAACAATACATGCTACACCATGCCTCAATTTAACCTTCAATCCATGATATAATCCCACCTTATATCATTTTCCAAGAAATCTTGATAATTCCTTCCAAATTGAATAATTATAATCAAGCTCGATTTAGGGAATTCGATTATTCGATCGCGATAAAATAAATTCAAAAACTCCTAAATTAAAACAAATACTCAAAATTAAGGGAAAATTCTATTTATTCGAACGAATAACCGTTACAAAAGTTTAATTACAGGCGGGGTATTACAATATATGTATATATTGAGGAGGGATCATGTGAGAAAAAATCCTCCTGTAAGAAAAAAGAATGAATCTTATCCATTAGATCTTAATAAATCAATGGTTGATATACAATCAAGCAACAACTAAAACACAATCGAGCAATTGCTTGATTATGTTTTAGTTGTTGCTTGATTAATATGATGCTTGATTATGTTGTAGTTGCTGATTGATTGTATATCAACCATTGATTTACTGAGATCTAATGGATCAGATTCATTCTTTTTTCTCACATGAGAATATTTCTCACCTGATCCGCTTCCTGTATATATATATATATATATATATATATATATATATAGATATGTGTGTGTGTGTGTGTGTGTGTGTATGTATGTATGTATGTATAATATTGGAGTTACAACTATATCCCAAAAACAATTTTTTTACTAAATATGCATCTTTATTATATATGTAGGTAGGGATGTCAATCGTGCTGACCCGTTGGGTTTCGGGCTAACCCTATCGGGTTGCGGGCTATTCGGTCCGGGTTGAATCGGGCTAAATTTTTATCGAGTTAAAAATTCTTGAACCTAACCCTAACCCACCGGTTTTCGGGCTGACCCGTCGGGTTGACAAGATTTACGAGTTTATTTTTGTAAAGGTTATCTTAAAATATTTTGACAAACCCTAAAATAAAATAAAAATTAAAATGATGAACCAACATAAATAAAAAACATCTAACAATAATATTTTCACAAAAAAATAGTGGTAAGTAGAAAAAAGGTTGGCTAATCATAGTTTAAAAAAATATCAATCCTTATATACCAACTAATTTAAGTAATAGAAGTACATTCTTCAACATATTAAATGATAAAATAGGGATTATAAAATTAAATGTAGCTTTCACTTCATAACAACAAGAGACTAAAAGTGCTTGAAAGGAAGAAATGAGTAGAACGCTAATTAGGAGAGTGACGAGTGGAAGACAGTGAAAGAGGAAGAAATGAGGGATTTTTCGATTTGAGGGTTATTAGACTACGTCATTTTGAGAGATAGATGAAATTTTGTGTGACGGAAAATTAGGTCTAGAGAATTAGTTTTTTTGGGTATAGTAGGATATAAATAATATTAGAAATAATGAATAATAAAATATTATATATATTACTAAATATTGTCGGACCTACGGGTCAACCCGGAACCCACCGGGCTCAGCCCGTTCGGGCCGCCAACCCGTCGGGTTCAACCCTTCGGTTAAAAATAATTTCGGGTTCAAATTTTTTTACCCTAACCCGTATTTTAGCCCACCGGTTTCGGGCTTTATTGACATCCCTATATGTAGGGATTGGATCCGGTGATAAAAATTCCCCCCATGATAAAATGATAAAGCCTCGTAATTACGTTTACAATGTTGTTTGATTGTATTTCAGTTGTTGCATGATCATTGATTGCGTTTTAATTGTTGCTTGATTAGATATCAACCATTGATTTAATTAGATCTAATGGACGAGATTCATTCTTATTTTTTATATACTTATTTATTATCATATGATCTCATCTCTCTCTCCCTCTCCCTCTCTCTCTCTCTCTCTATATATATATATATATATATATATACATTATATGGTTACCCCATCTCCATATGTTATATGAGGCTAAATCCTAGCCTTCAGATTAAGATTTCAACGATCATGATTTAAATTGAAAGTGAAATTTTTTTGGTGCATTATCTAATGTAGCGTACTACATTATTGAGTAGAAGAGTAATTTTCACACCCAGGGTTTAGTAATCACGTGAAGCATGAATCACTATCAGTGGTCGGCATCCACCTCAGACCCAGCTCACGAATATGTCTTTCGTAAACTTTCTGCGGCAAGCTCTTTGTAAATGGATCAGCAAGATTGTCAGCAGTGTCAATCTTCATAATTTGCACATCGCCCCTCGATACGATTTCTCGTATGATATGGTACTTTCTCTCTATTTGTTTGCTTGCCCTGTGAGACCGCGGTTCCTTTGAGTTTGCCACTGCACCAGAGTTATCACAATAAATTGTGATGCTCCTTAGCAAACTCGGGATCACGCCCAACTCTAAAAGGTAGTTTCTGAGCCATACCCCCTCTTTCGAGGCGTCAGAGGTGGCGACATATTCCGCCTCCATGGTGGAGTCAGCAATGCATTTCTGCTTTGAGCTCCTCCAAGATACTGCTCCACCTCCAAGGGTAAACACATATCCTGAGGTCGATTTCTTCTCATCCTCGTCCCCTTGGAAATCTGAGTCCGTATAACACACAGGGCACAAATCCTCACTTTGATAAACTAGGCAGTAATTCCTAGTTCTCTTCAAATACTTAAGGATGTGCTTTACGACAGTCCAGTGTGCCTGTCCAGGGTTAGACTGATATCTTGCTACCATGCTAACGACATAACAGATATCTGGCCTAGTACACAGCATCGCATACATGAGGCTACCCACTGCCGAAGCATATGGTACAAGACTCATCTCATCTTTCTCCCGCTGTGTATGAGGACACTGCTCACTAGAAAGATGAACGCCATGTCTGTAAGGTAGCAAGCCTTTCTTGGCGAGTTGCATGCTGAATCGGGAAATCACAGTATCCACATAGGATGCCTGGGATAAGCTCAACATTCTTCTTTTACGATCTCGTAAGACCTTAATCCCAAGAATGTAGTCAGCTTCTCCCAGATCCTTCATTTGGAATTGTTCGGATAACCAAGCCTTAATTTCCGACATCACTCCCTCGTTGTTTCCAAATAGGAGTATGTCATCAACATATAGTGCAAGGAAGACCACGCTCCCACTGACACAAAATCGGTAAACACAACTTTCGTTTTCCAACTGTGCAAATCCATAGGATTTAATCACATCGTTGAAACGTAAGTTCCATGACCTTGAAGCTTGCTTAAGTCCATACAAGGACTTCCTAAGCTTCCAGACAAGATGTTCTTCGCCCTCGCTTATGTAACCCTCGGGTTGCTGCATATAGATGTCCCTACCTTCTTCAAGGTAACCGTTTAGAAAAGCGGTTTTGACATCCATCTGCCAGATCTCGAGGTCCATATGCGCAGCTATGGCAAGGAGTATCCGGATGGATTTGAGAATGGCTACGGGTGAAAAGGTTTTGTCATAGTCAATGCCCTCTTTCTGACTATAACCCTTTGCCACCAGCCTGGCTTTAAAATTCGTGATCTTTCCATCCGCCCCTTTCTTTCTCTTGTATACCCATTTGCACCCTATGGCCCTAAAGTCATCCGGCAAATCAGTTTTCTGGTATACATCCATAGCAGTTATGGATTCAATTTCAGAATCCATGGCGACACGCCATTTGGCAACATCCTTGTCCTGCACTGCCTCTTCGTAAGTCAGTGGGTCAGAGTCTTCATGTCCATCTTCCGGGCTCAAGTACGAAGACTCACCCACGAACATGTACCTTTCCGACTGGAAAATAACTCTTCCACTACGACGAGGCATCGGTGCCGTGTCAGTAGTAGGTGCAGTAACTTGTGGTCCTGCACCGTGCACTGAAGAACGTGTCTGTGGTGCTGAACCTCTCACAGGTGCACCCTCTACACATTCCCCTTCCCTTGGAATTGCATTTTCGCTCTCAATTTCTTGAAAAACGATATCACTCCTTGACTTGTGATTACTCACATACTCGTCCTCCAAGAATCTAGCGTTGGTGCTAACAACGACTCTTTGACTCTCAGGACAGTAAAAGTAACCACTTTTCGTTTGCCTGGGATACCCTATGAACAACATTACTTTTGACCTGCTTTCTAACTTATCAGGTTCCTTCAATAGTACGTGTGTCGGACAACCCCATACTCTAAACTTGCACAAACTAGGTTTGCGACCAAGGAAGAGCTCAGAAGGCGTCTTAGGAACTGATTTAGAAGGCACCACATTAAGCACGTAAGCTGTTGTCTCCAATGCGTAGCCCCAAAACGAAATTGGTAAGTTTGCATAACTAATCATTGATCTTACCATCTCTAGAAGAGTCATATTTCTTCTTTCAGCTACACCGTTTTGCTGGGGAGTACCCGGTGCAGTCCATTGGGATGTAATCCCATTTTCTGACAAATACTGGAGGAACTCGTTACCGAGGTATTTGCCACCGCAGTCAGATCACGGTGACTTGATAGTTTTCCCGACCTTCTTTTCTACTTCAACCTTGAACTCTTTGAATTTCTCAAAGCATTCAGACTTGTAGCGAAGCAGGTAAACATATCCGTACCTTGAGTAATCGTCAATGAAAGTGACGAAGTACTCGTACCCTCCACGAGCCTGCGTGGACATCAATCCACATAAGTCAGAATGGATCAATTCAAACACTTCCTCTGCTCGAGACTGACTAGCCTTGAAAGGCCTAGTTGACATCTTGCCCTCGATGCAGGATTCACAGACTTGATAAGGTACACCCCGGACTAGGTCCAATGTACCGTCATCTGCAAGTCTCTGAATCCGCTTCAAGCTGTTGTGACCCAGTCTCAAGTGCCAGAGATATGTAAGATCCTCATCAGAAGAAGTAAGTTTTCTCTTTCTAGGATTATCAATTACGGATGAATTATATGCAATACTTAAGGACATTTTGGATCAAAGTAACATAAAGAGTGTAAATCAACATCACATAACGGATAACATTGTTATTACCAATGATAAAATCATAAATAACAAATATCCATAAAAGTTGATAAAATTTGTCCTGCCGATAAACCACGGCCCACAAATAAACTCTCAAATGTACTTAATTCATCAAAACATAAAGAAAAGAAAACTCCATGAAGCTCCGTCATAGAACGTTGCCTTCATCCATTTAGGTATCTTCTTGCCATCATTCACCAGCCTTGTCGGCACGGTCCCCTGCAAAGTACAACAACATGATCAACAAGTCAGTGCTTACAGCTCTAGAAGAGCAACAACGGACTCTAATCACGCTTACAGTTATACATGCAAATGGCATACCTTGTCTAGCTTTGTTGGCTTGACAATCTTTCCTCCAATATCCTTTCTTACCACACCTGAAGCACTTGTCCCTTTCAGTCGCCACCTTAGGCTTTTTCCCAGCCCCACCATCCTTCACAGGAGTCTTCTTGGCCCACTTCTTAATCCCTTTTTTCCGCTTCATACTTTTCGGTACAGCAGAGAGATTACCAGAAGTAGCCAAGGCAACCTTCTGAGGGTTCATGACTGATTCCGCTGCCATCAAGTCATTGAGCAACTCGTTAAGAGTATACTCTTTCTTGTTCATGACAACATTCAGCCTAAAACTCTCAAAGGACTTGGGTAGAGAGTTCAGTATGATATCGACCTTAGCCTCAGCGTCGATACCTCCACCATGCACAATTAGTTTATCCACGAGGTGAGTCATGGTAACTATGTGCTCTCTCACTGAGGTGCCATCAGTCATTTTCTTACTCATGATTTCTCTCATGAGATTGAACCTGACGGCTCTATCAGTTTCCCCATAGGTTGTCTCCAGACTTGCCATGATGTCATAGGCATCCCTATGGTGCTGATGTTGCTGCTGTAAGACTTTCGACATAGTGGTCATCATGTAGCACTTGACTACATTGTTCGATTTCTCCCACTTGTTATAAAAGTCTATATCCATTTGACTAGATTCAGCAGTTGGCACTTCGGGACGAAGTACTTGCAGAACGAACATATGTTCTTCTGCAATCAGGAGGTACTCGAGATTGCGCTTCCATTCCACGAAGTTCGGACCAGTTAGAGTGTTTTGTGCAAGAATATTGATGACATTAGACATAGACATATCTGAAACAATAAAGAATCTTAAATAAGAACATACATGTAGAACTTCAAAAACAAATGCATTGAAAACCTTTTAATAAATCAAATACAAATGTTTTCCACTAATTGCCAAAGAGTTCCCACCGCAAGCTACACTCGTAGACGTTTACGATGTCACCCTCAACCAGAAATGCGGGTTTTAAGCCCCAATCCATTTAATTTCACTACCATGTCAGGATGCTTTTGACACTAGAAATTAATAATTAGTGAAAACCTTAGACCAAGCCATCTCTCAAGAACAGGGATGCAATTCTTGCATTATATTCTAAGATGCTTCTAAGCAATTAACCACAAATTTAACTCCGGCCAAAAGAGACAGTTTAGCATGGCACGTAACCATACTGCACAGCCCTTAAAGCTTTTGTTATCTATAATTTAAATCAATCATAGAATACTTGTGAAAGAGATCTACGCAAGCTACACTCGTAGACGTTTACGCAAAACCCTCCCACTATTCACATGATTTAAATTGTTTGTATAGAAATCCCAACAACCGTACCCATGCACCTCTAGGAACTAGCAAGCTACACTCGTAGACGTTTACTAGAACGAGAGATACACTTACAGCCTAGGACCGCTTTGTGGAGGTCTATTGATTTTAATTAAAAAATCTGCTTAGTATTTTTCTTTTAAAAGGTTTCTTATATGCGCACATATAATTTCTTCGTTATTATATTTTCCAAATTTTTGCATGTAATTAAACAAGCCCAAAATTTCCCAAAATATAATCCAACAAAAGAAATTAATCACATAAGCATGTCTGGAAAACTGTAAATAATAAAAGCGATAAATCATGCTTTTCCTATTATCTACACATTCTTAATTAAGCACATAATAAATCACATATCATACGAGGACAATTAAGGCAAACAAGAATTCCTCGTGGCCCCACAAAAATAGAAAAATAAATTCTATCTATTACAATTTGAATTTGAATCTATTAGGATAGATACAAATCTTCTAAAATCTTCTAGGGCCTCCAAATCTTGATTCACCAAATCTTTTGGGATTAAGACCTTTGTGATCTGATGATTTGTCCTAACCTAATGCAAACCCTAGGGTTTACACAGGATTGCACAAACCACCAAAACACGAGCCACCGCAACGGGACAGCATCAGCCGACGACGACCACCGCCGCCGCCCTGCGCACGCGCCCAGCGTGCTCGTGCGCGCGCGCGCACCGCGCCTGCGGCCCTGTCCCAGCCGCATGCCGTGGCTGGCCGCTGCTCGCCCAGCACGGCCGCGCGCCTGCCGCGCCGCCGCCGTCGCCCGCCGTGTCCTCCGCCGACCCTGCGTTAGCTCCGTCTTCGTTCTTCGTCCTCGACCCGTCCAATTACATAATTTTGAAAAATAAAATTACAGAATCTATTCTATTACAATTTTTCAAAATCTACACTAATCACGGACTTTCTCGTGATTTTACAAAATTAATTCAGCCCTACACAGATAAACCACCGCGGGCTGAATTACACGGGTTGCCACGAGGAACAAAAACCAACTTCCACAAAACAGTAAATTCATACATGCATACTGAATTCAATTTTGCACAAAAGAGCCATAAATCAAAAACCTGGCTCTGATACCAATTGTAGGGTTTTCCCGTGAACCGAATCACCAAAACCAGTTGAACCAGATCAATTTATGGATATTGTGCACAATTAAATAAACAATAAACCCTAGCAAGCTCCTATGAATTTAATTACTAGATTTGTGGATTGAGGGATTACCGTAATTCCGTCGAGTGTGATCCGATTGCGTTTGAATTTCCAACTTTAATTCAACCATGCAATTCGATTTTATCTGCGGAAACAGAAATTAGAACTCTAATTTTTAGATAAATTCAAAAATAAAGAAAGAAAAGGAAATAGAATTCTGTTCTCCAGATCAGGTCTTCAGATCTGTATCCCAATGCTGTTCAGATCTACTACTGGTGAGGACTCCGTAGATCTGTGGTTTGAGCAGGTCCAGAATCGAAATTCTCCTCCCTTTCTCCTTGAAAACGGCACCCACTATCTCTCTCACTAGGGTTTCTGTTTTTCAACTGTGTTACAACTTATGAGAGAGAGCTGTCTATTTATAGACCTAGGGTTGTAAACCCCAATGGGCTCCTGGGCTCAATTCAGCATATTTATTTGGGCCAGACCTGGGACCTAATGCAAATAATAAAGTAGGCCTATAAATTAATTAATTCTCATGTCCACAACCCAGGACACAATTAATTAATTAATATTAATTCTTTTTCACCACAGAATTAATACTGACCTACCCTTTATTACCACGTTATGAGAACGGGCTGCATTAATTGAGAATCCCCGTATTTAAGGTTACCGGACATCCATTAATTAATCGGAGCCTCTGACAAGCTCTAACTACAATTAATTAATATCTTATTATTCCTGAGTAGTACCACTCAATCCTTATCACTCGTGCCTGAACTTAATCAGCCTGCAGGACTTTGGCACGATGAATGTCATTGAGCTCCTCAGGGAATGTCCCCGTCCTATTACTCGGATATGGTTACCTAAACCCAGTCTCAGGCGGTACTACACGAACTGATGTTACCCAAGATGCGAATATACGAGCACGTTACTTAGGGTCTCCACCATGGCAATTCAAAGCAACAGTCAACCCGTGCAAACCCCTGAACCTTCGTTAGGGTTTGGACTCAATCAATATAACGAGATCTTGTATTCGCTGATGTCCGACATACGAATACATCTCACTGCGGTCCATCAATACGCCACCTCTGTGTACCAACATGTCAAGTAACCAAGACAGATTACTTATTCCGACAATGCCGCAGCCATCCGGACAGACGTATCCTCATACGCTGTCTCGGCTGTGATCAGGTTTATGTCTCACTAGGTCAAGTGATCATACTGTCTTCTGCGATCTACAACACGCCGTATGATCGTCCCTATCGGTGAGACAAGAGGATACCATTCTTCATACATGTAAGATTGTTAACAGATAGGAGAAATAAACCGTCGTATACTCATTATAATAAATGCTTTCAGCATACAAAACCCATCATTTATAGCCAAAGGACAAACACACTTCACAACATCAGTTCTTGGGCAAAAGATTGTCATAGATCCTGACCTGCTAGCCAACATCTACTCGTTGAATCAAAAAAAGCCTTCATATTGCTTTGTACAAAGAAAAAAACGTTAAAATCATCAAGAAATACTGGCTGAAGTGGAAAAATCCTAATGTCGATGAAGAATGGACAACAAGCACCAAGAACACTCATCTTGATGACTTCTATAAACTATTGCGTGATGTTGTCATCAGAATGCTACAGTGTGAGACAGGATCTCATTCTAAACTTAGCTTAAGGAAGTATTATGTCAAGATGGCTATTAACGATGGAATCAAGGGAGATTGGGCCTCGTTCATTTATGGCTGATTACTAGAAAATGTGCAAAGAAATGACAAGATGGGGGACACCATGATCTTCACCCATCATGTTAGTTTTGGTCTGAAAATAAGTCACCTAGTGGAGATGCTGTTGTCTGAAGATAATCTTGAACCAGGGGAACCTTTGATTAGTACGGATTATATTCCCACCTTCAAGAAATCAAAGCAGCAACCTACATCACACAGAATGCATACTCGTCGATCTGGAAAAGAGGTTATGGATTCTACCTTCGCTGCATTAGTAGAGGTGATATTTGTCAAGGCGCAAGGTGAATACATTTCACCCCTAGCCCTACCAATGTCTGAGGAATTACGTGTTGAGTTGAAATAGAAGCCATAGTGGACAGTCTATTTCAAGAAATGGAAGAAATTGAGGCTCCAGGATTCAAGACTGTCACGCCACCTGTGATCCATACGGCCCTACCTGTTGAAGAAATTGTTCCTAAAAGAAAACGGAGAAGGTTGGTAAAGACGTATGCAACACAGATCACTCCTGCTTCTGGCACATCTTAGCACACACTCTCAAGAATGATGAGAAAATGACCACTTACTCCTGAAGAGGTTGAGGTTGCAGCTAAGCATAAAGAAAGCAAGAAAAGAAGATCAGCAGACTGGATGGCCAAAGAAAGATTAAGGAAAATTACTGAATAGATCGATCTCGACGCTGCACTGATGCCACAGATGAAGCTTTTGAGAAAGTAAAAGCTAATGCCGAAGTAAAAAAGAAAGCCGCTTTTGAAAAGAAGACCAGAGAGGAAGAACTTCATAAGGAACGAAAAGATCTTCAAGATAATCTCTTTGGAATGCTGACCAGTGCGTTGAAAGGAAAAGGTCATGACTTTGAGGTAGATCCTGAGTTTTTGACAGATTCGTCGAGGCTAGAACGCTGAACTTTGATCCTTAAAAAACAAATTGGTCAGATATCTTATCTGAGGAAGGATTCAACAAAATGGTAGCAGAGTTACTTCAAATAGTTAATGACAGAAAGAGTGATGATGAAGTACTGAATATGGTGGATCAGTATAATGGAGAAGAGCAAGAAATCACGCAGGGTGAGGCAGGTCATGCTGAAGTATATGAAAATGAAGTACGGGAAGATACCCCAAGAGAATTGGCATTCGATATGAATGAAGTTGCAGAGTCGGCAGAGCACATGGAGATTATCGATCTGACGATTTATATTTCTAACTCTGGAGGGATGATCACCCCTAAACTATTGACGTGTTCCGACATAACATCACTGTAAACCGAAGAGGATGTGACTGGACCAACTCCTATATAGAGATAGATGGAGAGAGACGCAGTCGACATCTCCTTTGGGAAAAAAGCATTGGGACATCCACGTTGGAGCCACTAAACTGGATCACACGATCCCCTTCATCTAATCAGATGAAAATAGGTTCAACCAGTCAAGATGGATTTAGCTCTTGGTCAAAAAGAAAGGAAATTGAAATCCTATCAATTGAGGTCCCTGGCGATCTAAATGAGAAAATTGAGGTATCATTCACTGCTCAAGACCTGATTGAAAGAATAATTGCGCCTCACCGATGGGATCGATGTCCTCATCCATACAATCAATCGTATATTAAGATTCCCAAGATCATAGCACCCACTGTAGGACTCCCTCGCAGAAATGTTGTAGCCGACCAGATAAGGGATCTATGTTAACCTTTGAGGAGAGATGATAAGCGCAACACTGATGTCTTTAAAATTGCCTATGTTCTAAATAAAATGATTGAGAAGGTTGTCGATCAGGAGATCGAAGAGACTTAACTACCATATGTTGAAGATTCCATTGAACTACGGGCAAGGCTGAGAAGATGGAGAATTTATGACTTTTGTACTCATCAACTAAACCAAGAAGAGCGGGTTGTCATATAATGTCAACTCGAATGGTCATACTGGAGATCAGAGGAGCAATGGGAAAATGAATGGATGGGAGTAAGGTCAAGCGATCCCCAAGTGGCCGAAGATTATATTCAAGAGAGACTGATGTAGATTCGTACCTTCAGAAGCATCCCTGGAGTTCATGGAGTTCCACCACTGGGACCGATAGAGGGTCAATTTCTCTCAATTTATTGGACTCCAACAGGACTAGTCAGACATTACTGGTGTCCCAGAATAGAGTCTCTGAATAAACTCGCCCGGTGGGGACCTAACGTAGAGGATAATCAAATTATCAGGGAATATGAAAATGAATCGTTTCGTCTTGGAAAACTTTGTGCTTGGAATTCTTTGCCCATTGTGAGACACTCTGCCTTTGAGCCAGCTGAAGTACAATTAGCAGTATCCAGGCTCTTGGAATCTCATGCTCGTGTTGCCCTTCAAAAGTAATCAATGTCTGAAGTACGAATATCCCTTCCTAATGAAGCAGGAGCGTCCTCATCCAGAATTCAGGCTGAAGTTTATCCTGAACTCAATGTTGATCTCTCCACTTCGAACAAGATAATTAATGAAGAATCACTCACCATTCCTATCACGGTTGTTCCAAGTAGCTCTCATCTGTCTACCTCGCAAGTTCATGAAATCGTCCAAGCATTATAGGAAAGAGTCCTCAAAATCATGGAGGAGAGAATTGATACTTTGGTTGGTGTCGTCAAAGAGGGGGAAGAAACAAGAAGGAAAGCTGATGAAGAACGACAAAAGAAGTTTGATGCCAACATGGACAAGATTTTTGAACACATTGTCGCTCTTTCCAAAGCTGAGAAGAAATAAAACCATCCCTCTAAACTCCTCTTTTGATTTATCATGTTGATATCTATGTGTGTACCCCGATTTGCATTATCAAAGACTGTCCAAATCTTGCTTCTTTGCTCTCTTGCGTACTTAAGATTTTAATTGCTCTTAACTTACTTGAAAAAATAATCGACCAATATCTCTTCAAGCTTATAAGGAGAAGATCTTAAGTAGAAAGCTGAACTTGAGGGGGAATCTTTATGAGTTTATAGACTGATTGTCATACTTGTAAAAACTCTAAAAGTTTTTTCGCTCCTCATCAGTTTAGGTTAGAGATGGATTTGACCACACCAAAAAGGGGGAAATTGTTAGGAAATTTGATAGAAATATACTTCCTTTTATATTATATTTTGGTGGGTCAAAGAATGTAAAAGCCATCTTAGTTAGTTTTCAGCTTAGGTGAAAAATGTAAAGTCCTGTATAGGTTCTTTATCGAGTTGTAAGCTGATGCTAATCTGGAAACTAGACTATTCAAAGAGTCTAGTACGCGCGAAAGACTCAACAGGCCAAAAGCACACAGTACATCCTACAAGCCTGGAATAAAAAAGAGTCAAACGGAGCATGGATTTTGCCAAGTACGAATCCAGCATAGTATGGTGCAATTGTTCAAACCATACAGAGCAACAAGGGACCAAGTATACTTGAAGAGATGACGTCATCAGCATGAAGTTGCAAGTATGACAACATCAGCATAGACTTCCTAGTCTAGGTCCCAGCAAGTGAAGACAAAAGGAATCACAAGAGAAATGTACTGAAGAAGAACTGACTTTAAGGATTGAAGAAGCCTTAAAGTCTACGAGCACAAAACTTCAAGTTTTGCTACCTAGGACGATCAGTTCGGGATTCCTCATACCGGCGAAATACTGCCATTCTGACAAAAGACGAACCGTCGCTGTCAAAGTTAGAAAAAGATGGAAAAAGTGCAGAGCCTCTGCAAAGAGCAACACCTACCCGCCGAACGTTGCAACCAATAGAGACATCTGATTGGACATCTTCTATTTTATCTCTAACGGGTCATAAATTCAATCCTTCAACATCTCAAGTATAAATATCGAAGAAATCAACGATGAAGAAGGTTACACACACACACACACACACAGACGAACTCAAAAATAAAAACTTACAAAGTTATGAAGAGAAAATACAATTTATGTGAACTCCTACCTAAAGATTTAAGATTCACAGGGTGAGCTTACTTTCGAGGCTATCAAGTTTTTCGTGTGTCACCTCAGTGAACAGGAAACTCAGAATCACTGTATTCTTGAGTTACCACTCGGTAGTTTTTCTCACCAAGTCAGGTACGTCTTGTACTTTGACTCTTACATGAAACCTGCTGCAGAAGAGATAGTTCACGGGGAACTATAAACACCCCATTCCGGCTACAAGGAGACTGAGTGGTGCGCTCACACTCTAAAGAGCTGCGAAGCGAAGAACCAAGCAAGGACCAGACGAGTGCGCTTGTGGATCGGTGGACGGGACATTCACCGACAAGCAATAGTGAAGGGATTTGTTGGTGAACTGAATCACCAAATCCAAATAAATCGGATTGTTTTGTGGATGTTGAGAGCAATAAACATACGATAATCCTAGCATGCTCCTATGGATTTAATGCAGTGGTTTTAGAGTTTTACCTTAAATCCGTCATCTCAGATCCGATCTTTCACGTTTGAATATCCACTTTAACTCAACCACGCGATTCGATTAAATCTGCAAAAACAGAAATTAGCAAAACCAATTTCTAGATTCAATCGAATAAAAGAAAAATAGAAAGGAAGAAATCCTATTCTCCAGATCAGATCTTCATATTTGTATCCCAATGTTGTTCAGATCTGCTACTGGTAAGGATTCCACAGATCTGTGATGTGTAGGCTAGAGTCGAAATTCTCCTCCCTCTACACACAGTGTGCGCCGCCCCCTCTCTCTCTGCCCTAGGGTTTCAACTGATTTGAATTGTGATAAGGTGGCTAGGGTTTCTGAGAGAGAGATGTCTATTTATGGACCTAGGGTTTTAACCCTAATGGGCTATTGGCTCCATTCAGCATGTTTAATTGGGTCAGACCTGGGACCTAATGCAAATAATAAAGTGGGCCTATGAATTAATTATTTCTCATGTCCACAACCCAGGACACAATTAATTAATTAATATTAATTCTTTTTCACCACAGAATTAATACTGACCTACCCCTTTATTACCACGTTATGAGAACGGGCTGCATTTACTTGAGAATCTCCATATTTAAGGTTACCGGATATTCATTAATTAATCGGAGCTTCTGACAAGTTCTATCTACAATTAATTAATATCTTATATTTCCTGAGCAGTACCACTCAAACCTTATCACTCGTGTTTGAACTTAATCAACCTGCAGGACTTTAGCACAATGAATATTATTGAGCTCCTCAGGGAATGTCCCCATCCTATTACTCGGATATGGTTGCCTAACTCCAGTCTCAGGTTGTTCTACACGAACTGCTGCAACCCAAGATGCGGGTATACGAGCACGTTACTCAGGCTCTCCACCATGGCAAGTCAAAGCAACAGTCAACCCGTGCATACCCCTGAACATTCGTTAGGGTTTGGACTCAATCAAGATCGAGATCTTGTATTCTCTGATGTCAGACAGCAGAATACATCTCACTGTGGTCCAATCAATACGCAACCGCACGCATCAGCATATCAAGTAATCAAGACAGATTACTTCTTTTCGACTATGTTGCAACTTATACCTTCAGACTTATCCTCGTACGCTGTCTCGGCTGTAATAATATTTATATCTCACTAGGTCAAGTGATCATACTGTCTTCTGCGATCTACCACACGCCGTATGATCGTCCCTATCAGTGAGATAAGAGGATACCGTTGTTACTCGCATGTAAGTTTGTTAACAGATAGGAATTACAGTTGAATGTATACTCATTTTAATAAATGTTTTCTGTATACAAAACCCAACAAATAGATCGTAGGAGCACCTGTAACAGTTCTAAGCTTAGTGGATTGTCAGACCAAGTGTCTGAAGAGTGGACGTAGGACAGTTTAGTCCGAACCACTATAAATTTGTTTGTCATTTACTGCTTTATTTACTTATCTGTCAGTATTGTTAATCTCATTTCAAAACCCAACACTCAAATGTTGGAGTATACACTAAATACTAACTCTAAAATAAAGTCGACTTCAAGTACCTAAAAAATATTTAACAAACCAAGCTGACACATCACCATCAGCTTGGATAAGTGATAAGCTCATATTTACACTCATTTATTCATGTTTTTCTCCATTGTTTTAGTACATTTAGGATTAGTTATTAGTTGTTTTCTTGCGTGAGTGTATTATAGAGGATGTTATGCTTGCGATAGTGAGTTTTTGCAGGTTTTGAGGCTAAAAATTGGTCAAGTGGTGAAAAGAGCCGAAATGATAAAGTTATTGTTTCGGTCGACACACGGGATATCGACCGATGTGGAAGTCAAGCAAAAAACCCGAGTGAAACCCTTCTTATCAATTGACGTGGTGCATGTCGATCAACACGGAGGGTTGTCATGGAAATCCCGGTGGGCTGAAATTAGAGGATTCATTGAAGATCAATTGAAAATTAATTTTTGAGTTTTAGTTTTGAGTTAATTTAATTTTTGAATTTTAGTATTTACTTTATTTAATTATTGTTTTTTAAGTATTTTATTTTCAAAAATTAATATGCAATTTTTGAAAATTAATATATTTAGTATCTAGTCTTGGTCAAAGATATTGAGATATACTTGTTGTATATCTTAATAGATTTGATATGCTTTTTAGATTTTATTTCCTTATTAGACTAGGGTTTTGAGTCGCCTATATATAGGCCTTGTATTAGACAATTTTATTCAGTTTTCAGTTTTTAATAAAATTTGTGAGATTATCTCCTCAATTATCTGAAAGCTCACGAATTCTAGTAGCCCTAGAATTCAAAAATTCTGACTTATCAAACAAAATCTCGTAGTCATTTGTGGCGTCTTCGCTATATCCCTCGTTGTGATCCGAGTTGCTTTTTGAGTCGTAGGGGCTCGTTCGCGTTCTTGCCTACGGTTCTCTAAGGGTCGAGTTCATAGGTGTTGGATTTTCCATCGTATCTGTTCGAGTCAGTCAGCGTGCGTTTCCTTGTTCCTCGATTCTGGGCTGCGATCTAAACTTTCCCGGCGAGGATCATATCAGGTTGATGTCAACCGAAGGCAAGACCAAAGAAGGGCTTGAAATGAAGATGCCATGTCGACCGACATACCGGATGTCGATCGACATGGATAGCAAATGGTGATCGAAATTGAAGCCAAGAAGAAGATTGACACATGACGGCCATGTCGATTGACACGCCGCTTGTCGATCGACACCGAAGTCCGAAAGGAAAAATTTGCCCAGATTGGTTTTTTAGTATTTTAGCCCAATACCTTGTTGAGATTTATTTTTTCCTCTATAAATACTACTTCTTAGGCTCGAAAATATAACTCTATTATTACTTAGAATTAATTTAGCATTGGAATTTTTCAAGACTTCAATGTTCCTATTTTCCTTGTAAGTTAATTTATGAGTTGTAATAATATGTTTTCTTTATTTCAATTCATGTTTAGTGGCTAGAAATGCTAACAGGTTCTAAGGCTTTGATAATGTTCTTGATTAATGTTTAATTGATTCAACTCGATAACAAGGTTTGATTCCCGATTTTATTTCAATTGAATCTAGAATTAATGAAGGATCAAGAGATGAAATTGATCTAGATTTGTAGTTATTAATTGAAGGACCGAAAGGTAAAAATTGGTAATATGAAGAGGGAATTGAATGCATTTTTTTTTTTGTCTCAAAAGGAAAATTCAATTGTAGGTTTGAATTAGATAATTATCGATATTGATTAATGTTGTGTTCTTGAGATTGAGAGGAGATAGTCACGCATTAGTAATCTAGGTTTAAATTTCCAAACAAGAAATTTAGTCCATTTGAATCTAATTTTACCCCGTTGCTGAGTTGATGAATTTGTATGTTGATAGTTTGATTATCTACCTTGGAATCTATCTCTTTAATTATTGTTTTCAAAACCCTTTAATGTATGTTTTGTCTTCTTTCAATTCCAAAACCAAACTATGATTTCAAGTTGCTCAAACAATTATAATTTAGAAAATATAGCTAGTACACAAATAGTCTCGTTATACAGTCCTTGTGGGTTCGACAACCTTTGGGTTTTATAAATTTATTTGACCAATATATCATAATTTATCTGTAATTTTACAGTGGATCAATAAGTGCAAGATACCAAACTTACAATCAAATTTTTTTGCATATATTCTATACTATGATAAACTGGGACCAACACATATTAAGTGTTTTTTTTGCACTGACTATATTCTGCATTTTTATGCGCAAACTATTGCATTTTTTTACATCGAACGTATGCATATTATGTTTTATGAACTGCATGAAATGAAATTTCTGAATATATATTTTTCTCATTTTTGCCTTGAAAGCTAGATGGTAACAAAAATAATGCACCGAAATTGAGACGGATTTAAATTGATCACATGTGTTGATTTTGATTTTTAATGGTCCAGATTTATTCTTATTTAACACCTGAGAAGACTTCAACACATAATCTCTACCCTATAAATAAATATATATATATATATATATATATAGAGTTGTGTTCAAATCCGAACTAAATGTTGTGAATGAACTATGAACTTTTCATTGTTGTGTGTTTAATTGATCATTGTAGTTTATATAATAGTTCATTATAGTACTTAATTATGATACTTCATTGTTGTGTGTGTGATTGATCATTGTAGTTTATATGATATTGTAATGATATATTATACATACAATAATGATCAATTACACACACAACAATGAAAGTTCATAGTTCATTCAGGAAGATGAGTTCAGCCTAGAATGCACCCCTATATATATATATTCTCAATTTATTTTATCATATAAATATATTTTGCCAGATTTTATGTATAAAAAGTATTTATATTTTTTAATGTTCATATATTGTACCTCAATTCTAAATTTCTGGATACGCTATGGTCCAATTAAAACTAGTCAAAAGTGAGTTAGAGTTGAAATAGTTGCAAAAAAAAAAAAAAATTTAGCCCGAAACCTAATAAGGTTAAGGCTAAAATCTGGGACTAGCTTGATATTCAATTATATTTTTATCATAATTATATTATCAAGATTTACACTTAATAATCAAAATCATATTTTTTGTAAATTAAATTTCATGTTATATAATTATATTTAGTGTAAATAGTGTATAAAAAATCATTACATCCTTAGAAGTTATTTAATTATGAAATATTGATAAAATAACAAATATGTATTTTTCTTATATCTAAATTATTGAATACATGATGTGTTTTGGATTAATTATAGAAGAGTATGAATATTCTCGACAGTTTTTTTCTTGTTTAAAATATTTAAAAAAAGACATTTAATGACATAAGAAAATTATAAATATAAAAAATAATTCGTAAATTCATCTACCCAAAAACTGAAAATTTAGAATTAGAATATAGATATTTTAACTCAAAAAAATTCAATTAATCTGGTTTGGATTGAATAGCCCACAATCTAATGATTAACATCCATAATCATTTAATGCATTCAGATATTTAAAAACCTGAGCTGTTTATCTAAATTTTACAGTCATATGTCGTCAAAATGATGTCCGGAATTCTGCAAATGAATAGGTTTGAAAAATTACAACAACATGATAATTTTCTTAGTATCAAATTACATTAATTAAACTTCAGTAATGATCGAGAATGAAATTAACTGACAACTTCGAAATATAGAATAAAATTTCCAAATACTCTAAAATGCTAAACTATGAAATAAAATGTGAAGTTTTCTTAAAAAGTTTATTTCCACGTGGATGCCCCATCAATTTATCACAGTAGATAACATGTGAATCAGTTCAATTTAACATCATTAATAATTCGAGGTAAACTACACCAAAATAGTAGAATACAGAATAAGTTTCTCTAACGTGTGAGTCAATAGCAATTTAATACCATTATTAATTCAAGATACAAATTCACCAATATAGTAGCATAGAATAAATTCACTTAACAAAAATTAATTAGAATAAAATCTCTTTAAAGACAAACGTTTAAAATAAAATACTTACTCGTTCCGATTATATAGCCCAATTTAATTGTGCATATTTATAAAAAATTATTTAATATTTAAAAAAACTTTCAACATTACCCTTATTTAAAGCATTAATTAACTCTCATTTATGTAATATTTACATCTAATATTTTCATTTTCCAAAATTATTCAGAGTATGATTATAAATTACCTAATAAAAACAATATTAAATATAAAAATTAAATCATATAATTAAAACATCCTAAAATAATTATTGGGATAAAATAATTGGAAGAAATGGAGCACCCAGTTTCCACTATTTTAACCATACACATTATAGGAGACAGCTGAGCTCTGAAGCTGTACAGTTACAACTGTCTGCAGAAACAGAAGAATAGCTGGAAGTCAATCATTTTGACTATTCTCATCTACAGCAGTTGAGTTAAACTTGCCTGTATATAATAGGGGCATATGTTCTTCAATTTAGTGAATAATATTATTGACAATATTAATGATTTGTTTTTTAAAGATTATTGAGACACTTGAAATATATAATTTATATGAATTTTAAAAAAATTACAGTCTTTTCACTGCTAACATACTTTTAAAAATATAAAATACAAGAAATCATAAACATATCAAAAGGTAAAATTGTAATACAAGTTTTATAGCTCTAGAGTTTGAAGTTTTCTATTATGTCAGCATACATTTATTGTCTACATTCAAATTTGTTTAAACTTGTAATAAAACCCTGGTATTTTTTTTCAACATATCATTTTGTTTTACTAGTGGCATTACAAACATAAAAATCCATGGGCCACAAACTTGTTCTTGCCAAAATCAAGCAAACAGTAATATCCAACAAATGGTATTGCAGGAAATCATCTACGAAAATATTAAATCATGACTGAAAAACTCATCGTCTTGATTGTAAGGTTTGATGCCCTCAAATCATATAAGCAAACAGACATAAATGGAGAAAGCTGTTTAAGGTTCCAACTTCTCTCCCATACACAAAATTTGGGAAAAATATAAGCTCACCTAAAATACTCCAATGCTGCAAAAACCCTCTTCTTAGTATATTACTCCAACAGAAATCCAAATCTCGAAACTGCATGCATATATTTAAGCCACAAGAGTGCTGGCGGTGGTAGATTCGCTGCAGTGAATACACAAGATCATCAAAGAAAGAATTTGGGTTGGAAGACAAAGGATATCATAGTACAAGCTTACAAAATGTAATCTAAGAAGGTAGAAGAATCAAAATATTAATGGTTTTATGGAATCCATAAACTAGGAAAAAAGAAATAAGATCATCATAGAATTGTATAAGAAACTATATAATAGTGGTTGGATTGTGGCCTTGTTTTGTCGATTACAAGCAAAAGTTACAGTCTTGACTTAGTAAAGTTTAAATCTAGAAAATTTTTTAAGGAAGCACATTTCAGATAATCAAAATCTCATCAAGTATAGGATCTAGGAATATTAATCCAACTGCAGAATGGACTTCAAATTTGAACTTACTATTTCCAGACTGGTGGGAGCTTCTTAGTCTTCTTATAATAACGAGCCAGTCTGTGGATTCTGCTCTCAACAAGAATTAACCTAAACTTGGAGTCTTTGTCTTTTCTGTTCCTTTCCAGATGCTTTCGAATGGCAACAGCCTTCTTGATGAGGTGGTAAAGGTCCTCAGGGATCTCAGGAGCAAGTCCTGAGCAGGGATACAATCATCAGTTTAATACTAATGAACAACTTCAGTTTAATATAATCACACCCAAGAATATAAGGTGCGACATTCTATAGACAACCACAAAATCAAAAAATACCATGTGCTTTGAGAATCCTCAAAATCTTGCTTCCAGTTACACTTTTCACTTGAGCAATCCCATGAGAATCACGAAGAATAACGCCTATTTGAGAAGGTGTCAAACCCTTCTTTGCAAATTTACAGATGTTTTCATCAACCTGAAACAGGAATATCATTAATCCTAAGCCATGCTCGAGTCAAAAAAATAATAATAATAATAATAAGTAGGACGTGTGTGTGTGTGTGTGTTTCCAATAAATCCATTTGTTCAATTTGGGCACTATGTAATCCCATTTTAAATGCAGAAAACATAAATAAATTCCACATTTCCACTAGCATTGATGTTCTGGATATAACAAACAAAGTTTCATTACCAAAATAAACACAAAATTCCAGTTAGAAGATATGCATAACTAGCATTGACAAAGAACAACTAACCCAGTTGCGTAACAAGCAAAAGAGGCTGAATATTGGCCATTCACTACGTACAGGATCCAGCATAACAATGGCAACTATAACCACAAACTAAGTATTCCTTATTCATTCAGAGCAATAAATGGACAAATAGATGAAGAATTCAAATTGCAAGCACTTACTTCCTGAGCAGAGATCTTAAGCCAGCTTGGTGGAGTCCTCTTGTATGGAAGTGCGGATGCTGAAATACCCTTTCTGCATCACACCAACAAATAAAAACCAGTCTGATTTCAGACACGGGTGAACGGATATATTAGTACGATGTGAGAGAAACTAGGCAAAATGCTGACCCTCGGCTGTGCATACGACCCATGGCGGCGGTAGTCGGACAGTGCCGTCAACAAACGCAAGCGGTCGCGGTGGAGATTCGATCAGCTACGCGCTCTATTCTGTAATGGATCATAAACCCTAGCATAGAAGTAGTGATATATTCTCAATTTCAGTCCTCCAACTTCAATTATTTTCGTTTCCACCTTATTATATTTTACAATTTTTAAAAAGGCATTAAACATAGGGTTAATTCATAATTGTACCATAATTTTTTTTGGGAGAACTACTTGTTTATTCCAAACTTTTCCGTAAATTTGATCAAAACTAATTTTCATTGGATAAATTTATTTTATATTTTTCCTCAATAATTTTATTCATGATTATTGATCGAATAATTCTAAACATAGCCACAATTTTATTCATCATAACCTCTAATTTAAAATATATATAAATTTACCATATAAACTATAGTATACCCACAAACTCAAATATAGCATTTATCAAAAGAAGTATAAATCCTTAAAATATAAGACTACCCACATTAGTTAGATTGTTTTCGGTTGTGGCAGCTTAGGTGAATTAAAAAAAAAAAAAAAAGTTCACACGAACTCGCTTGCAACTCTATGTAACCCAAGCAAAAATATAAAGTGATTCAACCAGAAGCTATCAAGTGTCAGTTTCTGATTGAATGATTATATATTATATAATTTTATTTTAAAATATATATATAATTTATATTAAAATCAATCAAATTTTTTTCCTCTATAAATAGAGCTCAATATTAATGTATTTTCACAAACAAATCAAATATTTTCTTTTGCTTACATTACTTCAAAAAAAATCAATTTTGAAGTTATGGATTCAAATCATCGAAATCATTTCTTTAACCCTCAAAATTATCCAACCCCCCACAATTATTTAAATTACGAAGGCTATCCAAACTCCCAAAATCATCAAAATTCTGAAAATTATCCTAGCTCCAAAAAAAAAAATCCAAACTTTGTACCATATCAAAATCTTCAACAATTCTCACTATTAACAAAACTCTCAATATTCTAGTTTTTCCCCAAATTTCTCTCAAATTAATGTCTCTCAAGATGTTCTGTATCGTAAAATATTTTCCGCAATTTATTTAAAGATACTCAACGTTCAAATAAAAAAGGCGGCAAAAATGTTTGGTGTGTGAAGAAAGATGTAACACTTATGTCATCATAGATCATTGTTAAGTGAAGATAGCATATGTGGCAAAAATGAGAAGGGAGCTTCAGTATGACCACGTGTGCACAAAATGTATCATGAGCAGCAAACCGAAAATCCAGATGAGCTCAGCAAAATAAACATCGAATTTATGAAAGGTCGTATTAAAATGCTCGATGAAAATGCATGTAAATGGTTGGTTTTTTTTAGTGAAGCCGCTACTCGAAAGAAAAGTAGAATGAACCAAAAAGATGTTGAGAAAGAAGTTCATACCATTTACGAAGCAGGTGGCACCGAGTATCAATACAGAACTGTCTATTATAAAATTATGTGTACGCATCCAAAGTGGGTTCATCATCTCTTCATAAAAGGCGTTTTGCTGCTGAAGATGAGGAGGATGACAATAAAGAAAGTGGAGGAAGCTCCGAAAGAGCAAAGACTTTTGAAGTTGTTGAGTATTCTACACCTTCCCAAACCCCTTCGGTTGAAGACTCTCCAAAGACAATGAAGTGGAAGTAATCAAAAGTGTGGTGACTGCTAAAATTGAGCTTGAACGTGAAAAGTTATTGGCAGCAGATAAAAAGATGAATAATAAATTATTGAATACAGTGTTGGCAAAAAATCATTTAACTCCAACACAATAAGAGTTAGCAGAGCAATTGATTAAAGAACTGCGGGGGAAATGAATGTACTTTATTTTCATGTATTCTAATTTATGCATTTTTTAATGTATTTCTATGTATTTTTCACATTATGTATTTCACTATTTTCATGTATTTCTATGCATTTTTCAATTTATGTATTATTTGTTTTCATGTGTTTCTATGTATTTTTCATTTCATGTATCTCTGTGTTTTTCACTCTACAATGCAATACTATTTCTCTGCCACTTCAAATCATCATATTTATTGATAGTAGAAGATCCAGTACTCACTTCAAACCATTTAATTTATTGCTAGTGGAGGAATTCAATGCATTTCACTATTTTGTCACTTCAAATCATCTCATTTATTACAAGTGGAAGAATCAGATGCTTTTTGGTCTTTTGTCTGCCTAAATCTAAGGCATTTCACTATTTATATCAATAAAAATAATCTCATTTATTGATATGAGAGGAATTCAATGATTTTTCCAATCCAGTTTTCATTTAGAATCCAATGCTCATTTATTATCTTCGTTATATGTATATATATATAGAGAGAGAGAGTAGTGATCATATAATAATAGTTTTTTCCATGCTAAATGAGAAAGAATTTTGATCCTTTATTTTGTTGATCCAATGGTTGTGATAATTCAGGATTTATTGACTAAATAAGGTAATTAAGATATTTTAGTAATTTAGCCTTTAAGTTTCAATAACTATCTTCTCTATCTTTAGATCTAAACATTCTCTCTCTTAATTTTCTCTTTCCTCCCATTATAATCAAACGAATATATCTTTCCCGATTCAAATCTATTTTTTACGAATCATATATCAAATTAAACGTATTTTAATAACGATTCATATGATATCCATATTGAATATATTAAATTTAGAAGATTTGCACGAAAATCATGATTTTGTATTCAACTGGTATATGTTATTCATTATATTTACGTTCAGGATAAAAAATGCATCAATTACGCATAAAAAATGTTCTCAAATGTCTGCATTTTTTGCATCAAATGATGCATTCTTAACTTGAATAAGATGCATTTTTATTCTAAATCATATGCATTTTTGTATTCATATTGAGTGCATTTTTTTTCATTGATTATATGCCGCAGTTTTATGCCCAAAATATTGCATTTTTTTACATCGAATATATGCATATTATGTTTTATGAATTGCACGAAATGAAATTTTTGAATATATATTTTTCACATTTTTACCCCTTTTATGCATTGAGTATGTGCAAAAAATGCACCGAAAATTGAACGGATTTCGTTTAATCTGAGCCATCGATTGCAATATTTAATGGCTCAGATTTTTTCACATTTAGCACGGTTATCACCTAATCACTACCCTATATATATATATATATAGATAGAAGGGATCATGTAAAAAAAAATTTCCTGTAAGAAAAAAGAATGAATCTTATCCGTTAGATCTAAACAAAACAATGGTTTATATACAATCAAGCAACAACTAAAACACAATCGAGCAATTGCTTGATTGTATTTTAGTTGTTGCTTGATTGATATGATGTTTGATTGTGTTACAACTGCTGCTTGATAGTATATCAAACATTGATTTAGAGTGATTTAATGGATCAAATTCATTCTTTTTTCTCACATGGGATTTTTTCTCACCTGATCCGCTCCATATATATATATATACATATATATATATATATATATATATATATATATTTATATATATATATATTTTTAGATGTAAAATGAGAACTAATCATGTCCTTTGATTATTCATTTTGGACGTTCCTGATTTTTTTGATTTCATAAATTATGTTTATTTTTTTAGATTTAATAGGGTATTTTCGGTATATTACTTTTCCTTTTTTTTGTTACCATAACATATTCCATGATTTTCTCTCAAATCTATTTTATCAAATCTTTTTATTCCTTATTTTTTTTTTTGGGTATATTCTGTTTCTTTTTTTTAATTGTATCGTATATTTTATTTTTGTAATCGTAAAAGTTTTCATTCTTTCAACGTTTTAGTCTTTCCTTTACTATTTTTTTTACGAATCGTTCCATCGTTATATCGGTTCTTCTTCTTTTGTTATTCTTCATCGCCTTGCTGTCATAATGTCCGTTGCAGTCGTTCACATGGATAAATATGACAATGGTATGTGTTAAAGAGTTTCGGTTTTTTTTTTTTGAATAATTTTTTAAAGTTTATATTTTTTTTTACTTTAGCATAGCGATTTTCGTATATTTCAGGTTTTCTTTATTTGTTTTTTCTATGTTTTATTGTTAGTTGTACGAGTTTTAGTTGTTTTACAATATTTTTTATGTGCATGGAATTTATTTTCGTGAATGTTGTTTTATGAGTATTTCTGTAGAATAATATACACATTGATCGATTGTGAACGTGCTTAAAATATAGGGTTTTTTTTGCGTATAATAAGTGAGTTTTTTTTTCTTTACGAGTTTGTGATGTTATTTATTTTATTGTAAAGAGTATTTTATGTTTATGGTTCTGCAGTCTTTTTAAGATTATATTGCACATAATGTTTTTTTTTTTTTGCATGTTTTGTATCATTATTTTAATATTCATGTAATATTTTTGTTTTTATTGGTATTCATTTTATTATGATCTTTTTTGTTTTTGTGCAGTTGTTATTACTCCTGATTGCGAGGAGTCTTTGAAACCGCATAAGGGCAAAGTATTCCCTACTTTGGATGAAGGTGTAGACTTTTACAGGGAATATGCTAAGTTTGTTGGATTTGATGTTCGTTTATCTAGTTCTAAGAGAGCTAAGGATGTGTTGACTTGGAGGTATGTAGTGTGCAATCGTGAGGGTGATATATTTGTTGCTGGGGATGTGGATATGTTAGACTATGATTTGTCTAATTCGAAGATTAGGAGGAGGGTTTCTTCTAGGTGTCGTTGTAATGCAAGGGTTGTGTTCAAGTATGTTGCTGACTTAGGATATGTAGTTCATTTATTTGTTGAGGGTCATAATCACGATATGGTTGATTTTTCACATAGACATTTTATGAAGGTAAATCGTAATATTGATCTTGTTCATCAAAAATTTATCATGGATTGCGTTGCTTCTAGTATTGGACCTACTGCATCTTATAATTTGCTGAGGGAGTTGATGGGGGGTACAGATTTCGTTGGTTGTTCTGTTATTGAGGTTCGTAACTTTTCTAGAGATATGAAGGCATTTATTGAAGGTTGCGATGCTCAGATGTTATTGAACGATATGAAAAGGAAGAAAGAGTTGTGTGATGCCTTTATATACCATTACGAAGTTGATTCTGAGGACAAATTAACTAGGCTGTTTTGGTGTGATCCCATTTGTCGTAGGAATTTTCAGATTTTTGGGCATTCTGTTGTGTTTGATACGATGTACTCGACAAACAAGTAAGTTTAATATTTTATATTTTGCATTTTTTATTTTATTTGAAATTTATGGGTTTGATTGGTTTGAGTTCTGTATATATATATACAGAAAAATAATAAATAAGATGCAGAAATATATTTTAAAAGTTGCATAATATTTAATTTGAATTGTGCAGGTATTGTATGATTTTTGCGCCGTTTACCGGTAAAGACAATCACGGCAAACCGGTCACATTTGCTGCAGGGCTGTTGTCAAAGGAAGATGCAGCATCTTTTATTTGGCTTTTTGAGAAGTTTGTTGATGCTATGGGTCGAAGTCCTAATTTAATTATTACAGATCAAGATTTGGGGATGAAAGTTGCTGTTGAAAGGGTGTTGAATAGAACACGTCATAGATGGTGTATGTGGCACATAATGATTAAGGTTGCTGATAAGATTTCAAAAGCTTTGCGAGCAGATGAAGATTTCAAGAAGGAGCTTAATGCATGTGTTTGGTCGGAGCTCATTGAGGCTGATTACTTTGATTCATGTTGGGATGGAATAATGACTAGGTATGGTTTGGAAGGTGATCCTTGGTTTACTACAATGTTTGAAAATCGTAGGTTCTGGGTTCCTGCATATTTTAGGAGTTTTAATCTAAGTGGGTTGCTTCGGACGACGTCTATTTCAGAGTGTGAAAATAGCTTTTATAAGAGATACACTCGTTCGCGGTCCAATTTGCTGGAATTTTGGATGCATTTCAACCATGCATTAGATGCTCAAAGGTACCAAAGTGCAAAATTAAATTATTTAGATAAAGCATTTTTCCCGTCTTTGTCTACAGATCTTGAGCTAGAGAAACATGTTGCCCGTGTTTATTCGTCTAAGTTTTTTCAAAGAGTTCTTCAAGAGATTAAAGTTGCATTGAATAGAGTTGCCATTACTGATAGACAAGTTACTGGTGGTAAGGATACATGTAGGGTAATTGATGATTTGGGTGATACTCATATCGTTGTTTACGATGAAGGTTTGTTGGAGTACACATGTTCATGCAAGTTGTTTGAAAGGTTGGGTGTTTTGTGTTCTCATATATTTTTTGTACTGAAGAGTAAGTTTGTGCATTCCATCCCAGAAAAATATTTAATTGATAGATGGAAGAAGGCACATTTGATTAAAAATGTTCAGTTGTTAGAGGTTGAGAGTCTGGAACATTTTGAGAATGTGGATCAGAATAAGAAATTGATGAATAGGCTTACGTCATCATTTTATGGGTGGCTGCAGAAGTTTGATGGTGATGTTAGTAAGTTGGCGGATTTGCATACTGCACTTGATACTGCAGGCAAGAATATATCGGGCGAGGATCACCTTGATTTAGTTGGTGACAAGAACCGTATGTTCAGTAGGTTTTATGGGGCAGAGATTCCGGAGATTGTTGATGTACACCCTCCGGACGTTGTAAAAACTAAAGGGAGTGGTAGTCGTATTTTGTCTCGCAAGGACAAGGTTGAGAGAATGTTGAAGAAACCAATGAGGTTCTCTAAGAAGTGCAAGCAGATGGCTAATCATGATTCACGTAATTGTGACAAAGTCAATGGTGTTGGCAAGCAGTGACAATGTTTAGATGTAATTTGGTTTGTTAATTTTTCTTTCGAATTTTTTTTCATTGATTAATGTATTATCAAACTATCATTGTTGACTCAATTTGTTTTTTATTAGTAAATTTTTTTTTTATAATAGTTTCTATTTGGTTTTATTTATGTTTCGTTTACATTTCATATGTATCGAGAAATAAACAGTTTTTAGTTAATGGTTGTTTCACATAGTAATGTCGCATAAGATTTTTTATCACTTTGAATTTTTTTTTGTGCTCTAAAATGTTTATTTTTTAGCATATATTATGTATTTTTTACGTAACTTTTTTTTAGTCTCTTTATTGCCCTGATTATAGCCTGATATATTTACAATAGTTGTTGTGAAAATTAAATTTTGTGTTTTCAATTCTTCATGTTTATGATTACAAAACTTGAACAATAATTAGAAATATTTGAATAAGTATTTTAATAAAAAACAATGTAGTACATTGAAATTTAGAAAAAAGGTACATAAAAATATTGAGAATATTGCAAATAAACGACTAAAATGCTACCATTTAAATATTAAAGACTAATCATGGGTACTAAAAGTCATATAATTATAACCATCATGTATTCCAGTTTCAAAAAAACAACCAAATACCTAACCAAATACATAGTTTAAAACATAACAATTCTGTAGCCATGCCATACACAAGTTTTTACTTCAAATAATCATTTAACGCCTAATTTTATCTAAGTAGGCGTCCATGTCGAAATCCTTTGCCTTGCAGTTCTTTCTGAAAAACTTTTTAGCAGTTTCACAAACTACTTCACTTTATTGTTGCAATCTGCACCAAGTAGTTTCTGGCAAATCACCATCCTTTTTCTCTTCAAATCATGTTTGCTGGCTGTTGTTAGATCACTCTCCCACTCATCAGCTTTCTGCCCCATGTATGATTCCATGTGCAACATGGCATATACAGCACAATCAATCTTGTTTGCTGAATTTCGCCACTTCATTTTCATCCTTTCAATCCTTGTGTTCCCCATAATTTCTCCTCTATCTTTTGCTTTTTTCTCATTCAGGAAGTCAATAAATTGCTTCACCTGCAGTATTACGCATTAACATTATATTTCGACGTTGACATACAAATTTTAATACTAAACTTAATCTTTTAAAATGGACATACCAGCCTGCTTGGTGTTTCTCCATACTTTACAGATATTTCATGGTTGTCTAGCTGGTTTGAATTGTCAATAAGATGAATCTTATATGACATGAAATCGAAGCACATCACATAGTAGTGGTAGTGTTGACAGACGGGAATAAAAACCTGTAAAACAAATATTGCAAAAATAGATTACAAATACTGCACAAATAGATTATTAGATTTTCTATTGGAGGACGAGAAATAATGTTACACCCAGTATTAATTAGCACAAATCAAACTGCTCACAAAAATTATTAAAATTATAATGTTAAAATCAGTAAATTGTAAGACTTCGAATTAAAATGTAAGTTTCTTTTACTACTCTAGTATGTTGCAATAAAACTTATATATCGTTGCAGGATATTATATTTTTACATGCAGTAAAATATTGTATGATGCTATTTTAATATGCATGAAAAGAGAATAAAACTTGCTGTAAACAAGTAAATCATATGCTCATGTTTAAAATAAAAAATTAACTTGTAAGATGAGTTTTTGATGTTTATTTTGATTTACCAGATCAGGATCTCTGATGTCTACTTTCGGGTGATTCTTCAACTCAAGATCGAGTCTGTTCAGAAACTCTGCGTCTGCCCGTTCATTTGTCCATCCTTCTAGTTGACTCACAATTGTGAAGCTCTGTAATTTAAAACAAACATTAGGAATTTTTAATTCATGTAAAACTTATTGAATGTTATAAATGTATCAACATTTGTTTCTTACGCATGGGTAAGTTGTGAAAAAAAAAACGAGAAGGGACTTCTTCATCCTTGAATTCATCACGGCAATTCAAATAAAAGCACCAACCATCAACGACACCTGAATTAACGGTTTGGAGCGGTGCTAGTGTTCTTATTTCAGTCATGTTTTCATTTCTTATGTCATTTTCAAACACATTATGACCGCTGCATAAAAAAAGTTTAGATTATCATCAAATTTAATTTTATTAAAAATAATTCAAATTTACTTACCCATTTGTTTCCTTGTCGTTGATGATCCAGTAAAAGAGATTTCGCTCATTTGTCATTGTTCGAGTACTTGGCACCTTTTTCTTCACCACATATGGAGATATTACCTTGTTGGATTTTTTCCTTTCGTTTGCCTTTCGGGTTTCAATTTGCCTACTTGTTTCGCCTTCCTTCTTCTTCTACATAAAACAAAAATATGTCAATCATTTGAGTAATGTATATAACTCTTTTTGATGTTGCTTTTTAAATCAAAATATTTTAGCTTACTTTTCCAGTATTTTTTGCAGTCAACTTGATACGACCCTCGCCAGGAAGGTTTAGATCGCAGCCCAAGAACTCGAAGAAAGGACTCAGACTCGATGCGGAAGCAAACGGAACACTGAATATGGAAGATCCAACACCTTTGGATTCGAAAACCCTCAAGTACCGTAGTCCAGAATAAATTCTCCTACGACCCAAGAGGCGAAGTGATCCAACAACGAAGGATATAAGCGAAGACACCACCAATGGATAAGACTGTCCAATTGATTAGTCGAAATCAAAACCCTATGGAAGAATAGGAATTTCGAAAGTTTGAGCTTTCAGAAATAAAGGAGATAACCTCACAAATTTTATTAAACTGAAAACTGAATAAATTGTTCCATAACAAGGCCTATATATAGGCAACTCAAACCCTAAACTAATAAGGAAACTATTTTAAATAATTAAAAGGCATAAAATTCGAAATTAATTTAAATAAGGCCTAAACATGTTGGCCCAAAATAACTAAATAAATTAAACTAAGCCCAATCATTACACATAATTAAATTAATAACTTTTGGGCCTTCGTTTAATTCTTCCAACAGCATCGATTCTTTGGAAACATTGGCAGCCCATATATCTTTAATCAATAAGCTCAATCCAGCCTTCAACGTCCTTGCTCGAGCTCTAGTCATCGGCCCACTCGGAATGTAGACTGGATCGTCTCTCACAACTGCTACTTATGCCTTGATCTCTACTTTAGATGCTAAGTTGCTTGGGTTTGAATGCATTAAGAGTCTGTATGCATCTGATGAAGATTTTGGTGACATTTATTCTCCCATGCTTCCATCATTTCATTCAACATTTCGTCAAATTCTGGGTTGTCTTCCAAAATAGATTGCGATTCTTGTACTCCTGGATCCTCATTTGGCTTTGCATCCGAAATCAGAGAGTGTAATGTGCAGCGGAAAGTAAGTATAGATTGCACTTGTTCTCCGAAATTGACTGAATCTTAGTTTCGGGTTTATGAAAGTAAGTTTTAAGCTCAGAAAGGTATTAAGTAAGTTTCACAAGTATACACTTCAATACTTAGCCAATTATTGAAAGTTTTAAAAGTAAGTATGGAGAAACTAAATATGTTGAAAAGTAAAGTAAGCAAATAAACGACATATGATATTATAGTGGTTCAAACATAAAATCATACTTCCACTCTTCCGAACTTAATCTGGAATCCACAAAGTTTGGTACAAGCCTCCTTATGATTTATGTAATGCCCTAAAAACTTTATTTAAAATATCACCATTTCTATTCTTAAATGCGGAATTTTAACTTAAATAAAAATTAAACAACCTTATTAAATAAGTCTATCTCTGAAAAATTTTAAAACCCAAAAGATCCCGAGCTAAATCAAAATTCAGGAAAATACCTAGCAATCCAACTATCATAAGTAACTGATTAAAAACAAAAATTAAAGGAAATAGTCTAAATATAAATCAAAAGCAATAATCTAATTAAGAAAAACTTAAGAGTTTTAAAGAATATATCCCATCTCCTCCACGCTCTCTCTTCTACTCCACTATCAAATACCTAAAAATATTTTAAAAACATGGGGTGAGCACAAAAACGTACTCAATGGTGGGAAAATATACATATACTTTTTCTCAGACAGTCCAATAGTGAAATACACGCAAGGAAATAAAGGGCATTCTTTCTTAACCATAATCCATGCAATGCTCAACACAAAGATAGGATAAATGATTCACACTTTCTATTCTGGTCCACTGTCCATTTAATGGTGTAATACCAAGAAAGAGCATTTGTGGTTCTGGTCAACTGTGCACAAGATAAATTCTGATTCTGATATATGAACATACATTCATATAAATTCTTCACCCAAAATTTCACAAACGCATAATCACACATTGAACATAAAAACATCTTTTCTAAAACATTTTTTTTAAGGCTAGGATTAAGTCTTATTTCACATCTAAGAGAGGGTTTTCACCATAGTGCACCCCTATATATATATATATATATATATATATAATACTCCCTCCGTCCCGCTACAATAGGCCCTTTTTATTTTGACACATTAATTTCGGAGCTATTGTTTAGTAGCTAATTGTGCTTAATAATAAAATTGGCAATCGTAATTAACTTATTTAAGACTTAGTCACTTAAACAAGTTAATTACGATTGCCAATTTTATTATTAATCACAATTAGCTACTAGACACTAGCTCCGAAATTAATGTGTCAAAACGAAAAAGGTCTATTGTAGCGGGACGGAGGTAATAATAATTATAAGTTGTAGTTGACTAGGTAAGTTTCTAGATTTTCATACTATTGACCCATGTTCAAATTTCCTAACCAACATAGTTTAGATTTAATTTTATTATTTATTTATTTTTTTTTTATCAAAAATCAATTAATAAGTATTAGTATTAACATCATTATTCTAATATTACGTTTGAAATAAGATAGTAATTTTAATACAATTGAGACACATGTCTCTTTTGATTTTATATTAAATTTTAAATATAATATTTTAAATTAAAATCATAATATAATAACTAATAACAAATAATAGAAATCAACTAATTTACATTTAAGCCCTAATTTTCTACAAATCAACTAAAGTCTTCACTCTTGATATATTATAGTATATTATTAAAAATTGAAACATATTTCATTTCTACTGTCAAACCGGCCGGACCAAACCGTTTTTTATTCGGTTAGGCCGATTTGATTTGAAAAATCTTCAAATTGTATTTATTGATTTTAACACAATATTACTTCCAAACCGGACCGCGAACATCTAGTGGACATTACCCGGACAAAAATCAATATAGTCCAATTTTAATTTTAATTTTTTATTATAAAAAATCAACTAATAAGTATTAAGTATTAACATTAAATATTATGATTTTTTAAGTTAAATTAAGTATTACATCATTATTATAGTTTTATATGTCTCTTCAATTTTACATTTGAAATAAGATAATAACTTTAATACAACAGACACACGTGTCTCCTTTAATTTTATATTAAATTAAAAAATAAGATTTCAAAATTAAAATTATATTATAATAACTAATAAAATTAATAGAAATCAAATAATTTACATTTACGCCCTAATTTTTTACAAATCAACTAAGATCTCCGCTCTGAATATATTATAGTAGATTATTGAAAGTTGAAATATATTTAATTTCAAATTATCTAACCGGTTGAACCAAACCGTTTTTATACATTTGGTAGGGGTGGCAAATGAGTCGGGTCGGTTGTGACCTGATAATAACAAGCGATATGCCAACTCGAACCCGACCCGTATATTTTTGCGGGTCAGAAATCTCAACCTGAACCCGACCTGTTTATTTTCGGGTCGACCCGAAACTGACCCGAAATAATTTGTTTAATTATTTTAAAAATAAAAAAATATGTTAATTAGTTTAAAAATTAATAAATTGTAATAATTATTTTAAAAGTAAAAAAATTGTGTTAACTATTTAAAAAAATTGGTTTTAGGCTATATTTTATTTTGTTAAGTTTTTATGTAATTATATTAATAAATAATAATAATAATTAATGTTATTGGTGGGTCAAATGGGTTCGCAGGTCAACCCGAGATTGACCCGAACCCAACCCGAAAATTAAATGGGTTGGACGGGCTGCCCCGAAACTGATCCAAAAATTAAATGGGTTGACCCAACCCGTTTTTTTCGTGTTGTGTTCGTGTCGGGTTAGAGATTGTCGCCCCTACTATTTTGTTTGAAAATTTTTCAAACTGTATCTATTAATTTGATCGAGATTTTACTTTCAAACCGGCTAAGTCGGACCGCAAACACCCTAGTAGACATCACCCGAACCAAAATCAATATAGTCTAGTTTTAATTTTATTTCTTTATTATAAAAAAAATCAACTAATAAATATTAAGTATCATTAAATATTATAATTTTATTATGATTTGTTACTTTAAATTAAGCATTACCATCATTATTATAGTGTTACATGCCTCTTTCGATTTTATATTTGAAACATGATAATAATTTCAATACAATTGACACTTGTGTCTCTTTTGATTTTACATTGAATTATAAATACAAGATTTTAAAAATAAATTATATTATAATAACTAATAACAAATAATATAGATCAAATAATTTACTTTTAAGCTATAGTTTTCTACAAATTAACTAAAATCTCCACTTTAGATATATTATAGAGTAATATATTATTAAAAGTTGAAACGTATTCAATTTCAAACTGTCAAAACAGCCGGACCAAATCGTTTTTTTTTCGATTTTAAATAAATTATTTAGCTGGTTTGGTTTGGAAATGAAGAAAATCACGATCGAATTTTCATTGAATATATCAACGCAATACAATGACGTACAAGGTATATATACAACTTGTGTGCTAGGTTAGGTTTAACCGAAAAACCCTAAAAACTATGAAGGGAAATATCATCTAAATATGCATAATGATATGGGATATACACAAAATATATTCTAGCATATATCTGCAGATATTGTGTGCGATACGGCGAATCTTAACAGAAAATTTTTTAAACTGTATCTATTGATTTGACCGAGTCTTTATTTCCAAACCAGCCAAATCGAAACACGAATACTCCCGTAGACATCACCCGGTATACAATAAGCGAAAAATTGGTATAGCATGTGATTCGGTATCATTAAGCACTATTAATAATCGGGAATGAGATTTACTGAAATAAAAATATAAAATAAATTAATCTAACAAAAAATCAAATGAGATAAATTTTACTAATTTTCTCAGTACAAATAATTTTGTTTTAGAAATCGAAGACATCATCTATTGAATAAAATCTTTGAACCCCCGAAGTGATAATCATGCATTACCCGAGCGTATTGAAAGCGATGAATATTATAAAAAAAAGTTGTTATTAGTTAGATGCTCTATTTAGTCAAACAACATATGATCATTTCAATATAACATATACATGTAAATGAAAATAATATTTGATTTTTAAGAACAATTTAGCAGTTCACACTCCTACTCCTACCCTTAATTTAGCAACAATTTCGGGGGATTCTATTTTTGTTTACACGCTTTGCTTTATGATTTGCTCACTTCTTCCTTCTCTTAGGTTTTGTTGCTGACGATTTGGACATGAAAAATAAATCCTAAAATATATGGATAGGATTAGTAAAATCTCCCTTCTTGTAAAATTTGGGATTGCTTTGTTGTTTTATTTTGATTTTGTGGTGAACCAAAAAATAATTTGTTTGCAAATGAAGTTGTGTCTTAATTCTTAATTTCGACCGCCATCTTCGTCAGACTTGTGGCTTTGCAAGTGTAAGGAAGCTACGTTGCAGATTTAATCAGCGGTATATTTCCTTTTCAAATCCGACTTATAATGATTTTGAGTTTGTTGATTTAGTATAGTGGGGATAATAGAATTGTATTGTTATGACAGCTCATTATTATTCCATTAAATTAGTTCTTTTTTTAAATCCCACAACTATGTAGGTTTAAGTTTAGGTTTCGAATTTCAGATGAGGGATTACGTTTCTTGTCTTCATAAACTCATAGGTTAAAGGAAATTCCGAATTTGACAACATACTCCTGTTCCCTTTCTCTTTCTTAAATTCATTTATCTTTACCGTCTGTTTTGTTCAACAAAATCTATATCTATATATCTATTTATATATATATATATACTAAACAGGGGTGCACTATGGTGGAAACCCCCTCTTAGAAGTGAAATAAGACATAATCTTAGCCTTTCATTATCAATTTCAACGTCTCAGATTTAAATTTACATCCAAAAAATTCGATGCTGAAGTAGAAGGAAAAAGTTGCATAAAAGGATACATTGGTAATTTTGCAAAAACTGCATAACTAACCCACGTTTCCATCTCCTTAATTATTGGGCAATTAATGTGAAAACATGGTAGGCTTACTAAAATTAAATCTTTGTCAAATAAATAAAAATCTTCAACAACTGCATTTAATGCGGTAAATTCATACAAATCGTCTTCTCCCCAAACACAAAACAAAACTTGCGAAAAAATTCGCCGGCTGCTCCAGGATTTTGATGGGAGTCAAATCGCCATTGGCCGACGGAGTAAAATCTGGTGCGACTGTGCTTGGGTAAGTTGTGTATTAACTTTTTTTTTAAGTTTTTATGATTTGCAGAAATTTTTTTGATTTAAAAAAATTCGTCGTATTAGTGTACTAATTTTCCGATTTCAAAAATCTGTAAATATACAAACTTGAATAGTTTATTGATGGATTGTATAATTTAGTAACAATTTTCTTTTGTTGAAAAACCCGTATATTTGTAGGTTGTAATCGACCGGAAAATATACCGACGATTGAAGTGTAGTTGAGACATTCGAAGTGAAAGAGGTAAAACCTATATTAATTGTATGTTTTTTTTCATGATTTTGTCGAAATTTTTTAGGTTTCAAATGTAAACCTACTGGTGTACACGATGTATAATTTTGAAAAAAAAGATGCTTTTAGCGCAGTAGTTACATATTTGAAACATAGGCATGTGTAATTAGGATTTTTAATGGAGGAAATAGTCAATGAATTGCACAATTAGAGACCTATGTATGCAATAATTGTTGAGTTTTGCTGCATATATTCGAAATCATAGTTAGAGTGAAAGTTAAGTTTTCTTCTACTATCAGATTACTTAGCATATGACAAATTTAATAACCATTTACTGCAACTTTATTGTACATTATGAGCATGTACAATTATCATTATCTAGTGCAAGAAATTTTCAAGGAATTGCGTAATTAGATACCTATTTATGCAGTAATTGCCGACTTTTACTGCCACTTTATTGTATATTAGGTGAATGTATAATTAGTGTTTTGTAGTGGAAGAAATTGTCAAGGAATTGCATAATTCGATACCTATTTATGCAGTAATTGTCGTCTTTTACTGCAACTTTATTGTATATTTGGAGCATGTATAAATAGCATTTTGTAGTGGGAAAAATTGTAAACGAATTGCATAATTGGATACCTATTTATGCAGTAATTTTCTACTGTTACTGCATCTTTACTATATGTTAAGACATTTATAATTTGCTGTGTTGAAGCAATATTTTTCTTTGTTAATATAGTTTACATTAATAATACAGTATCAAAAATGGAAACTCATGGGGCAAAAAGCAGATGTCTGGGAGAGTGATCTAACTAATGCCAGCAAGAATGATCTGAAGCACAAAAGGATGGTGATTTGCCGGAAAATACTGGGTGGCGACTGCAACAAAAAGGGTGAACAAGTTTGTGAAACAACTGCAAGATTTTTCAGAAAGAACTGCAAGGCAAAGGAGTTTTACATGGACGCCTACTTGGATAAAATTAAGCGTTAAATGATTAAGGAAAGTGAAAATTTGTGTTTTGCATGGCTACAAAATTTTTATGTTTTAATATATGTATTTGGTGACATATTTGGTTTTTTTTTTAGACTTGAATAGATTGTGGTTATCATTATATGAATTTTAATGTCCATGATTAGTCTTTTATACTTTCAATGGCAGTATCTCATTCCTTTATATGCAATAATTTCAATCTATTTCTGCACCTTTATTCTACATTTCATTACATACTCAACTTGCATCGAATTAGTGATTTTTAATATAATTGTTAAGGTATATAATTTTGAATAATTGTTAAAGTTTTTTAATCGTTAACAGGATGAATTGATGACTATAAACAAAATATCAATAGTAATATACTTAATAGAAATAGCAAATGAAAACATAAAAAATATTACTTACAAAAAGGTGCAATAAATGAATAAAATAAGAGCAAAAACAATTGAGTAACAATACTATAAACGTAATAAACATCAATATTAATAAAAAAATGTTCATTAATATTAATAAAAAATAAAAATTTTCTTGATAATTATACTAAAATATACACGAATTATATGGAAAAAAACAAATAAATTATTCGTATATAATTAAATAAGGAATAGAAAGATTTGACAAAATATGCAGAGAGAAAATCAAGGAAAATAGTTATGGAATGAAAATATTGGTAAACTTTTATACCCAAAATACCCTAAATTATTAATAAAATAAATAACTAATTATATAAAACTACACATCTGGGCCGTCCATAATTAACAACGAATGGATAGGATTAGTTCTCATATCACATCTGGGAGGTGGTTCACATATGATTACTCCTCTACTAAAGCAAAGAAGTCTAAAAAAAATTGTTCCCACCAAAATTATTAAAGAATATGAATATGTATATTTTTAACCGAAATTTGTCAAATTTATCTAAGTAGTATAGTTTGCTGTGGTGCTAATCTTAAGTTTCTATGTATTCAAGAGGTTTTGTGTTCAAACACAATAAATATAGTTGGTCTTATTTTCAATTTCTATAATTCATAATAAAAAAACAATTATCTCCATTAATTGTAACAAAATATTTCATATTTTACCAATATTTCAATAATTTATATAAACTCGGTAATCAAACTATAATTAAATTTATACAACAACATGCAAACATATATGATGATTACAAATAAAATTATTTTAAATTCATATGTTTCAAACATCGTAAGATATTAATAATAATTTTGATAAATTAATAAGATATATTAATATAATATTAATAAATTTGTTATTTATATTTATAATTTATAAAGTCTTTTATAATTTTAATATTATTTTTTATAAATCCGGTATAAATTAATTATTTTTTATATGTATAATATGTACTATAACGAACAATAAGCAACTCATTAATGTAATATATATAATTATAGAGATTTATATATAAAATTATAGCCAAATATCACATGTTATTTATACTTTAATTTAAATTAGTAAAAAAAATAGACATAAGTTAATTTTTAAAATTTGGTACATCAGTTCAATTTTTTCTGTTTTATTTTATTTAATATTTTTACTTTATACTAAAATTTATAAATGTGAGTATATCAGTTTGACTTTTTATGTTACTTAAAATTAGTATTATCTATATTTTAAAAATATAAACCATGGGAACTCCAATTTAATTTTTTATTTTATTTACATTATAATTTATTAATTTATGTTAAAAATATAAAGCGTGGGTACATTAAGTTGAAAACTTATATCCTTTATCACATCTATCAAACACATAACTATTATATATATAATATTTACACCAGAATATGACATATATTGGTTTATTAAAATCAAACGCTTGATATGCAAGTCAACACAAACATGGGTAAATCGTACAAACTTAATTTATATACAAAAAACAGCAAAAGTTTGACAAACACATCTCATTTTATTCTACAATGTTTATATTTTCTGTATTTTCTTTTATTTTAATATTTTTCTTCAAATCTAATAAATGCATGATGATAAATTATTTGTGGATCCAATTCATCCAATTTTCAAGTCCCACATGAAATGAAATCATCATGGAAGCATTCTTACGTTTAAGCAAAAAAAATAAGTAATTTCTACATTTTTTTCTGCGAGTCTTTCTCTCTAAGATTGTAGTAATTCATGTAACTAATTGTTCAAAAATATTTATATTTTTTGTATTTCTTTTATTTCACAATTTTTCTTTGAATCTACACAAAATCATGATTATATCTTCTGTGGTTGAAATTCATTCAAATTTCAAGGTCCACTTTAAATGAAATCATCGTGTAAACATACTTACATTTTAGAAAAAAAGATTTCACAAACTTGAAATAAAATTAAATGGATTGAACTACAATGAATTTCGATACTTTTTCACTATACTGCGAGTCTTTCTATTTAAGATTATTTAAATTCATGTAACTAAATTGTTCAAAAAAATATTCTTTGAAAAAAAAAGATTTCTTATATAAAATAAAAAATTATTCATTTACACTTTCGAGAAAGTATTGTGAAAACTAATTTATAGAGCACATTGAGAGGAGGAAAAAATTAAAAAAAAAAGTTAATTTATAAAAATGATTTGAAGAAAGTATAAAGTAGAATAGGTTTATCGTAGAATCCAAATACTTTTCAAATACGTTTCGAAATCAAGACAAATAAACTGGAAGAATAAGAAAAAGAACTCTTAATTAATTTACGATATAATTGTACTCTTTGTATTACAATATCACTATACATTAGAATAAAATTAGTATTTCAATAGACTTAGTGGTCTCTTAAATCTTTTTAAAAAAATATGATATTTTTAATAATATTTAATATAATAATTTCGTGCAATGCACGGGTAAAATACTAGTATATACTTATTTAGAGTAGTGTAACACTGTAGCAAAAGAATCAAATTCCCGCCTAATCCTGTCACTATCACAAGCACAAGCATTTTATGGATAATTGTGTGGGTAGGATACGTACCCATGGTATCCATATTTATACTTAAAAGGCCCATTTTCCCAAATATTTAGTACATTTAAGCTTCGAATATTAAATCCATTTAATTCCAGCAGTTCGGCAATATATATAGGGACATCCATTAGAGTCGAATATTGATTTAAATTATACAATAAAATTGTCATTTATTGTTTCTTATTTTTTTGTTTACTGAATAATGATGTATCTATTTAGGAAATTAATTGAATTTGATTTATTGTACACATCTCACTAATTTATTATCATTCAAAATAATATAAATATAATATCTTTTATGGAATAATATTTAATCAAATCTCATATATTTTGTGTTTGATATACTTCTTTTTATTTTTATTAAATTTATATATATAATTTGACGTATAATATATAAAACAATTTATACTATAATATATTAAATGTAATATTAACGAATAAAAACTAAGTAAATTTTAAAAAATGCTTAGAAATGTTAAGATATATAACATTGTTAATTATATTTTAATATCATTAAAATAAGACATTATACATTTAACTCGCGCATAGCGTAGTGTAAATCATCACATCAATTCTATTTTATTTTTAAATTTGTTTTACTTGATATATTTTTATATTATAACAAATACATATAATTCAATAAATTATAATATTAATTTCAACAAAATCACATGTATCATAAGGAGCTCGTCTCATGTCAGAAGTTAGTTTAAATTAAATAGAAATATACCATCCACCTTAAACAATCAATGATGGAGATTAAAATTATTTTAAAGATTTCATTGTAGGAATATGTGTGGCCATATTGCTTTGGGCCTCTCTTATATTCT
>JAPKLW010001984.1:450-88371 GCA_026898455.1 Plectranthus barbatus
TTGTTGGGAAATTTGTCTAAGTTTCCCTCCCTCAGTAGCTACTTGTATAGATCTTAGTTTTGGTGGATCAAATCCTAAGTCCTACCAGCGTCAGTTGTCTCTAGATAGCTCTAGATCTCAAATGTAAAGTCCTGTCTAGGTCTTTTGAGTTGTAAGTCGCAGCTGATCAAGACTCATGCTGACACTGTTCATCAGCATGAGATGTACTTACCAGTTGAGAAAAGTATCACCAGCAAGCGACTGACAAGACTCGTGCTGACACTGTTCACCAGCATGAGAAGAGCTAATGACTGGTCACTGTTCACCAGTTGGGAAGGTTTTCATCAGTAAGGAGCTGACAAACCTTACCAGCAGAATAGGTGTTCTCACTGACACTGTTCACCAGCGGTGAAGCCACCAGTCATGGGAGATTCCAAGAGTTAACATCAGACAAATTGGTAGACTTAGATTGTGCCGACGCAAGTCACCAGCAGAGACTTGCCAGCACAAAGATCACCAGCATGTTCTACCAGTCGGATGTTACCAGCAGAATTCAAGATTCGCTCTCCCAGAGTCTTAGAGACAAAAAGAAGATTCGTCTGAGGAATAAACTGACAAAGCATGACTTTAAGGGAGGATACCTTAAAGTCTATCAGTTCAAGACACCAGTTCCGATTCCTCGTACTGACGAATAGTGCCGTTCTGACATAAAGAGATCAATGTCAGATAAAGTGGACAAAAGCATGGCGCTTTTCGGAAATTCCTACCTGCCGCCGTCAGAAGGACATGCGACGACAGAGACCTTTTCCGGATGAGTCCAAACGGCTAGAAATTTGAATGGGATCCTGCGTCTATAAATAGGTCGGAGCTACCAACATTTAAGACGCTTGCTTCCCAACATTCAATACTCTTCTCTCTCGCTCAACTACCGAAAGTCAGAAACTTTATTGCAAGCAAGCAACTCTTTCGAGGCCTCTCTAAAGGCTATCCGTGTGTTGATTTATTCAAACACGAGACTTCAAGCTTCCAGCTTGTAAGTTATTGATCTCTTTGGTGTTCTTTCTCTTCCGAGGAAGTTCACAGCAGCTCTTGTGCCAGCCAGCACTTGAGTTATTACGGGCTTTTTGCCGTATTGAGAAGACACGTTCTTGGGAGAACTAAACACCCACCCAGTGAAGCTGTGGAGGTTGAAGTGACGTGCTCGCACTCTACCAGCTGATCAGAGTTGAAGAAGGACAAGGCCGGGAGCGGTTGATCTAGTGAACTGGTGGACGAGGCATTCACCAGCTAGAGATAGATCGTAGGACGCTTGTACCCGATTACTCTTAGTGAAATTTCCAGTGCTACGACTGGAGAGTGGACGTAGATCAGTTGATCGAACCACTATAAATCCTTTGTCTTTTATTAGTTTTCTGCATTTCATATTAATTTAAAACCCAGCACCCAAGTGCTGGTGTATATCTGAAAACTGATATAACTGTGCAAACAAGGCTAAAAATATTCTAAGTCTTGAGCTACCAGCTGACGAGCCAGTCGCCAGTCAGCTGAGTACTCAGAGTGCCAGTTAACTTACCAGCTGACAAGGTCCCAATCAGCTGAGTAACCAGCAGAGCGCAAGAAACGAACTAACACATTTTCCGCTGCCAAGTTATACCCTGATAATTCGGGACCAACAAGTTCACAAAATTTCCAAAAGGATGAATTATCAAATTCTCTACCATTATCACATTGGACATTCTTAATCCCCAGTTCAAATTGAGTTTGAATGAAAGCTCTAAAAGCTAGAAATTTGGAATAAACTTCTGACTTTTTAGACAAATGGAAAAGTCCACAAAAAATTAGAGTAATCATCCAAGAAAAGTATATAATATTTGTGGCCAGAAGAACTCAAAACAGGAGATGTCCAAAGATCACTATGGACAATATCAAATGGCATAATAGTGCGAGAACTAGAAGTATCAAATGGCAATTTCACTTGCTTACCTAGTGGACAAGAATTACAAGACTCAATGTTTCTAGACTTGTTACACTAAATAAGTTTATTTCGCTGAAGAGAGTTTAAAACAGAAAATCCCAGATGAACCAAACGTGCATGCCATAAAGAAGGAGATAGAACAGCAAATGTAGATTGGTGATTAGATTGTGTGAAGGTGGTGGTGGTGATGGTGATGGGATAAAGTTCGCCCTGACTATCACATCTCATTAGTCGCCTCCCCGTCTGAAAATCCTTCACAGAAAAACCAAAAGGGTCGAATTCCACAGAGACTAAGTTATCAGTTGTAAATTTATGAACTGAAACTAAGTATTTAATGAGTTGTGCTGCATGTAGGACATTGTTTAAGGATAATGAGGGGTTTATGGGAGACAAATTTGTGTGACCATAACCACGAATTCGAATAGTATGACCATTTCCGACTACAATACCATGATTTTTGCTCAAATTAAAATAAGGCGAGAGTTTACCTTGGGAAGATGTCATGTGAGAGGTAGCACCTGTGTCCATGTACCAATGAGGATCTGGAGGAGTGAGTCCAAGTGTGTGCATCGCGGCATCGATGTCAGTCGGCATTGGAGGGACGTGTGCAGAGTAGGCTTGTTGAGGTTTAGGTCCAAGAACACCTTGCTGCTCTCTGGGTTGGTTGATGGGCGGCCTTGTATATGGTGCAGTTGGATATGGGCATGGAGGGACAGCCCAAGGCTGAAACGGAGACCATGCCCATTGCTGCTGCCCTCCGAGCCAATGTTGCCTTGCCGGCCATTGAGGTTGAAATGGTGGAGTGTTGGTTTGCTGGCTGCCTATGTAGTTACCAGCTCCGCTGCCTCTTCCACCACCAGAATTGCCATAATTCTTACCTCCATTATAGCGATTTTTTCCACCGATATTCTTATTTTTGCCCTTTTTGCCGTCATTTTGACGGTGAGAGAAATTAGCAGAATATGAATATTCACACTTTCGTGGTGCTGTAGCAACCATTCCGGTAGCAACCTTTTTAGCCAGACCTGCCTCTTCGAGAGTGAGCCTAGAGCGGGCTTGATAGAAAGGTGGTAAAGGTTTCATTTGGCGGATGAGAGTTCCAACTCCATTGTAGGCTTCAGTAAGACCAGCGACCATTTTAAGTACAAGACGATGATTGGAGACTGGAGCACCTACATTCTTGAGTTGATCTGACAAGGTTTTGAGTTGTTGACAATATGTGGAGGCATTAGGAAAATCGTCCATCTTTGTTGAAGAAAAGTCTTGTTCTAAAGTCACAGCACGGGAATTTGCGTTGTCTTGAAATATGTCACGGAGTCTGTTCCAAGCCGCCATCGCTGTCGAGTCAGGTTCGATGATAGTATGCAAAAGATCACTCGAGATCGTAGCATATATCCACCCAAGAACAGTAGCATCAAGAGTTGACCATAACTCCTTTGCCGCATCATCAGGTTCTGGTGTTTTTTCCTTTCCTGTTGTCGGCGGAATGATATGATCAATAACACGATGAGATCTTGCTGTAATTTTGAATAACTCAACCCATGTTCCGTACTGGACATTCTCCATCTCAAGAGTGATATTGATGTGATTCTTGATATTTGAAACTGCAAGAGCTGGGTGGTATAAAAATTTAGAATCGGACATGATTGTAGAAAAATTACAGGGAAAGAAGAAAGAAACAGAGAGGTTGGAAGAGAGGTTGAAAGAAGATGAAAGCGTGATATCTTATTCTCTTGATACCATGAAAGAAAGTAATTTACCCTTGCCCGGTTTTGTATATTGAAAGATAATATATACAAAGATTACAACGTATTCAAAGGATACAAAAATGGAAAATACAATAATTACACCTAATGATATTCTGCAAAGATCTGAAAAGATTAACATATATATGCATATTCTAACACATATTCTCTCTAATCTCTTATCATGTCTACCTATACCATTTAACACCGTCATCCATAATCTCGGCTGACACAACAACTATAGACTGCTACAGCACCCACTGAAGAAAATAATGCTCGTGGCGTCGATAGTGCAATTCAGGCGGGCCCTACTGCTCTCCATCGTGCAGCTGTTAGGAATTCTCGATATATGGGTTGTTTTCATCTAGTTGTGTTGCCCGATTCCCGATTTGATTGTCCAGCTACAGCAACAACTGTACCTCTTGGTTCAGAAGGAGATGCCCATTCATTACTGCCGCCATGGCCCTTGTCACAGTGGCTAATTTCCAAATCGGTTTCGCTGCTAATTTCCAAAACTAGGGCTATTGTTGTTTTCGTCATAGAATTTTGGATTCTTGATGTTGCAAATAACATGTTACAGGTAATTGCACAAAATTAATGCGATTTCAGTTGCTGAGGCATGAACTATGGCATTAAATTGGGTTTATATGATTTTCCAAATGGTTGGCAGAAAATTTTTTATTTAAAAAAAATAACGTGATATAAATTTAGATAACAAAATAATTACTTATTACACGTGGCCACTACATCAGCGTCCACGTGGATGATAACGTGTGACTCAACACCTCCATCAGCATTGGGATAAAATTCCCTAACGGAATGAAAAAGTGCGATAAAATACCCAAACATAAAATAGTCGGATAAAATTCCCAGATTTGAAAATTTTTGGGATAAAAGTCCCAATTTTCCCAATAAAAAAGGGACACGAACAATGAAGAAACAAGAGATTTGAGTTTTTAAAATAACTCTAAATCTAAACTAATATATCAAAATCAATTAATTAAGTATTATATTTAAAAAATAAATAATTTTTAGTAATTTATTAACGGATATCTGTATCCGATCCGAATCCGATCCGTTTAATGAATTATCTAATATGAATCCGATCCGAAATTTGCGTGTCCTTATCGTGTCGATCCAATAATAATCCATATCCGATAAACCTCAATTTGTATTCATTATTATCGTTCGAATTCGTGTCGGATTATTGAATCGGATAAAAATTACCACCCATAATGGGGTTAATGAATTTTGGTGGGTTCAATGATATAGCGAGTGGACCATTCGATTTAGATAAATATGGGTGCAAACACGTAAAGCTATTTGATGAGGATTTTAGGATTTATAGTATATTTAAACCTATCAAATTTACAATATCAAATAACAATATGAAGTCTTATGTCCCTATATTAGCGTGTAGTAATAAATGCATTTTAGTTATAAATAGAAGATTATGAATTTGAATTTTTCAAATACTTATTATAAAAAATATGGAGACTTATATGATTCGCTTTATCTCTCAATATATATCCACGGAAAAGTTGAGCCATTCCATTGAATAGAGAATGAACAATTACAAGAATAAATATATCTAGCTTTTAAGCCTTCTCAAAATTATTTTTAAGCTCAACAAATCTTGTGTGTGTATATATTCGATATATAACTTAATTATAACTACCTTTAAACTCCGAAATTAGTTGGATTAGTTTTTGTAGGAACGAAAACTCCGAAATTAGTATGATTGAATTGAACAAATTCGCACGGTTTATTTTTGGGAATTTCCCCGAAAAAATCTTGTTGTTGGTCCCAGTTTATCATGGTAAAGAGTATATGCACCAGGAATGCTAGAAGGACTTCGTCGACAGTTTCTTCTTCAGATGAGTAATCCTCAACATGATCAGGAATGTCCGGCATCTTCATTCTTGTCAGCATCGCTTGAGCTACGGCTTTTGATGCTCGGCGCTCGAAGACCTTCTTCAGTCTTTCCCTTTTCTCCTTGTCCACAAAAGAACACTCGAACTTCAGGTGTTCGGAGGAACCACATTGGAAGCATGCTCTGGGGGCTCGCTTGATGATGAACCTCTTTTCTTCGGAGTCGGAAGCTTCCTTCATTCCTTTCGCCTTCTCGAGGAGTTTGGAAAGCCTCCTTATTTGCTCTTCCAGCTCTGCGATTGAGCTTTATCATTTCTTTGACTAAGAACTAGATGTCGTTGGTTTCTCTTGTTGTAAGTTTGACTGACCAACTGGTCGATTAGTATAGAAGGGTTTCTTTGGTTTCCACTTGGAATCCCTCTTCACGAAGTAAGCTACGTCTTCAGCTTGGTGACTTGGCAAGTTGGTTGCTCGCATGGCTTCGTTCTTGTTCACCATTTGGATATCCCATTTGTGGGCTTGCAGTTGGGCGAACAGTTCCTTGATCGTCATTTGGATAATTGTCTTTATGAACCAATCTTCTTTTAACATCTTGGATAGGGTCTTAGCATTAAGATCTACATTGGAGTATGGTCTATCCAAAGCCTTGAGTTCGCTGACGATGGCATTGAATCTCTTCTCCATCGCCTTTATGTTCTCTCCAAGTTGCATCTGGAATGACTCACACACTTGCAGTTTATTGCAAATTGTTGGGGTTCGAACCGAGTTCAGCCCAGCATGGGGCCCAATGCACGGCCAAATGGGCCCCAATAGGGAAGCAATGGAACTATCGGCCTGGAAAGATCGCAACAGTCCAGTCCATATGGACCAAAGCCCGCCGTGAAAGCAGTCCGATAAGCCGAAAGCAGTCCGACAAGCCGGAAGCGGTTCGATCAAGGAAAAAGGCAGTTCGATCATCAAAGAGGAAGCCTGATATATGCATAGCGATCTCCGTTGATGGCTCCCAACGGTCAAGGAAGGGTAACAAGCGTACAACGGCTAGCCTGCAGGATTTTTGGAGAGCTCAACTACCACGTGGTTGAACCACCCTGACTTTCCCGGAGACATCTCCTAACCGGTTAGAGAAGACTGCGGAAACCCTAGATCACAACCCTTCTCTATAAATACCCATTGTATGCGCCAATTTGCAGCATCTAACACACAATAAACGACAGAGCTTCATTTTGTAAATATTAGTAGCAGCTTGAGAGATCTGAGAGCTTGATTCGTTCATCGTAGAAAGTAGACAAGATCCAACCAGTTTGTTTAATTTTACTTCGCACAGATCACTAGATATTACATTTTTACCTTTATTATGTTGTTCCTTGTTTATTTGTGTTTGTAGTTCTTGGGGCTCCGTATCCATTGCTTCCCTATTAGGGCCCATTTGGCCGTGCATTGGGCCCCTTGCTGGGCTGAACTCGGTTCGGACCCCAACAATAGCCCCTTTGGCTTGGCTGGCTGCGCCTGGCGAGGCCTATCAAGTCAAAAGAAGAGAAAAGCGATAATCGAACCCTGGTGGGGCGTCTTCTATGATATGGTTTTTCCAGACCGTGGCCCTTTGAACTTCCGCATGGGTAGTCCGGTACTATCGGGGTGTTTATGAACACCTCCCGGCTTTGAGGACCAGTTCCTCTATGGGGGCCCTCATCCGTGCAGGCCCGGGAAGCTGCTGCGGATGCCGTTACTGCGGGCCCGAAACTACGGCATTTGATGGGACAATTCGGGTTCTGTCCTATTTTTAGTTATGGCCGTCCGGTGAGCCCCAACAAACTCAATAGGTTCGTAATAAGGGGTTTTGTTATAGGGTTACACTTGATGCACCATTTGTAATATCCCTAAAATTCGGGGGTTGTTGGGAGCAGTTGAACGGGCGCATGGTATAACCGTCGCCTCAACTAGCCGGTTTTCACACTTTCCCATACGCTTTCCTGTTTCGTTTCTCTCTCTCTTTCTTATGATTTCCGGCAACTGTCCGTGTTACACTTTTGGAATTTCACTGTGTTTCCGACGGCCATTTGTGCTCTCGACTTTGATCAGCTATCGACTCCACGACCGTATACCAGGTTGTTCCTATCTCCACCTTTTTCTTTTTTCTAATGGTTATGGGGGTGTGCGATTTGCGACTCGGGGTTCTTTAGAATTTCTGATTGGTAGAGAGAATGACGGGCTGACCGGGGCTCATCCTTTTCCCTCTTCCTATTTTAGGTTAACCCCTTTTTCTTCAAGATCTTGTTTCTTGTGCAAGTGATGAGTTCATCGGATTCCGATTCCCAAAATTGCGAGGGCTCTGACTTTGGGGTGCGAATTTGACGCCGCCCTTTACCCCATCTCCGCCTAGGGTTCCGAATACTTTTGATTTTGCAAGCCCGGATTGGAGCTTGATCTTGCAAGGGCCCGAGAGGGCTGGTCCGAGTGTGGGTCGGGTGAACTTGGGTTCTGATTCCGATTCAGACTCCGCGAACAACAGAGTTTTGTCTGATGCGTTCCGGGGGATGGAGTGGGCATTGATCGGAAGTGAGGCTAGTGGGTCCGGTCGGGCCGCCGAAGGCTCGGTCACAGAGCCCGAGTTGGCGGGGGACTATGTTCTACCGGCAGACTGGCGGACTCATAGGGTGTTGGGTGTTGCATCGATGGTTAACCGGGATACCATGTCGGCCCTAGCGGAGGTCGTTCCTGTTAAGGATATGAGGTATCGCATCCCGAGGGTGGAGAACCGTTGTTTTGACCCTCCTGCTGGCTGCATGGCCTTCTACACCGTAGCGATGGACAACGGGGTTGGACTTCCTATCCACCCTTTCTTTGCGGAGGTGCTGGCCTCCTACAATCTTTCCCCATTCCAGCTCGCCCCGAACTGCTGGTGCCACCTGGTCGGGGTTCTCCTAGTATGGATGGACCTGGGATTAGGGCTCTCGATAGTTCAGGAGTGGCATTATATGTATCGCTTCAACCAATGCGCGGACAAGCATTATTATTACTTCATCCGGTGGTCTACAGGGAGGTCGACCTTGATCAAGAAGCCCCCTTCGAACTCGCCCGGGTGGTGGACCACCTACTTCTACCTCAAGCTGAATGACGAGAGGTCTGAGTTCCTTAGGCACGGCAGGGTGCCTATCTGTAGGTCGCCGATCCCTTTCTCTTGCGGCAATCTCTTCCGGCTCTGTTAACTTATCTGCTTGTTTACTTTTGCAGATCACCCACGTACGGAGCTCACACCTGAAGAGCAGGCTCGGGTGGATAGGGCTTACGACGTCACCATTGGCGACAGGGAGTGGCCGATATTCCAAAATGGTCGATTCATTACCGCGACCACCGTGCTTCACTGCCGGGGAGTGCTCACCGAACTGCCTAAAGAGATGACTCGCCGACGCTCCCAAGTCCCTCCGGAGCAGGTGGAAAGGGCACTCCACGAGAATAAGAGAGCGCGAGATGAGGAGGAGGCTCGCCGTTGAGCTTCAAACCCTCCTAAGCATCCGAACACAGAGTCCGACCATCCGGCTCCACCTCCGCCTCAATCATTTCCTTCGCCCCCTTTTAGGGTTCCCGAGGAAGTGAGGACTGAATCCTCCCACCCCTTGACCCGTCAGGACACTTTGCAGCGGGTCGACGATAGGGGGAGGAACAAGGACAAGGAGCCCGAGCAGCTTGAGCGCCGCAGGCGCCGTCGTTCTAGGGAGCACGAATCACGCCAGGAGGACTCCAGCAGGGCCGTCGTGACTGCCGCAGCACCCCCAGACTCGCACGTGGATCCCTTTCTGGTCCACGCTCGCAGTCTTCTACTAAAGCCGACTTCGGTAGCTCAGACGGGGACTGCTTTTGTGCACCTGGCGCGCTACGAACTTCGCCAGCTACAGGTATGACCTTAGATTTCCTCTTTCTCGGGCTCGCTGTGTCTAATCCACTTTGCTATCGCAAGCTCAAATGGAGCTTGACGTCATCAATCATGAGCTCACTGTTTTTGGTGAGAAGTGCGCCGGGGAAGTCTACCAACTCCGCAAGGAGTCGAACTCCTCAAAGAAGTACGTGGATACTTTGAATGAGAAGCTCGACGTGGCAGGGGAACGGGTTGCTGCTGCGGAGGTGAAGGCAGAGGCAACTCGGAAGGAGGCCGAGGCTGCCTAGGCGGAGATCGATGAGTGGCGGAGGAAGGCTACAGAGGCGCAGGCGTACTCTGCCAAGCTGCTCCTGGATTTGAAAGCGAGGAACAATCAGCTCCTCTCACTCGACACCCAGCTCAAAACCCAGCGCAAAAGCTACACAGCCGAGGTTAATAAGTATGAGGAGCAGATTGCCATGATGCAAACGGGCGAGGGTTTAGACTTCGGCATGCTCATCACCTCTCCGCACTTCACCGAGACATACGAGGTATTCCATGACCTTAACTTGTTTTATGACTAAGCTTGTTTTCCTGGCTCCATCTAACCTCTTAGTAGACTCTCTCCGAGCAGGTGGAGAGCGAGGTTCGGGGGAGGATTTCTAGTAAGTACCCGGACCTTGACCTGAGCGTCCTCGATGAGCCGGATACGGAGGAGGGCGGTAAGAAGAATGAGGAGCAGGTTCGGGATCAGGAGCAGTTCGAGCAACAGCCTAAGGAGTTAGAGGATGAATCTGGCTCTGGCCTAACTCCGGATCTGAATGCTGGCTTTGGCCAGTTCCCATATCCGAACACTGGTTCTGGCCTGACCCCAGGTCCAAACGCTGGTACTGGCCCGACCCCAGACCCGAACGCCGCCGCAACTTAGATGTTTTTGTTCAGAATCTGTCAAACAATCTATTTTCTTTGTTACTTTATTTTCTTTTCGTGGCTTTACTGTCGCTAATCGAACCGCACCCTTTTCAACTTCTCGTGTTGTTTTTTGTTGTGATTCTGGTTGTTGTTTTATGTTTTTGCACTTCCCGTACTAGTTATCTGGCTATGATGTGAGACATATAGTAAGGATGGGCAATGCCAAGCTGATGCCTAAGTTAGTATCAATTTCAACAAACTGATCATAATCGAATACATAGAGTGAATCAGAAGAAGTTATCTGTTTGACAGGGGTTATCTGAGCTACTCTGGGTGTCAGCGAACTGCTTTAAGGGTTTTTTTCCCTGCAAAATAATTACGAAGGGTAGGGCGATGTCGAGGCATCACCCCTCCGATGCTTAAGTTAGTTAGGGCTTAGTGAAAATCATGAATTTAAAGTAAAAAGAAGAAAAGTGTAGGAGTAGAGCATATCTGGGAGACCGAGCATGTCGATCTCACTTCTTCAGAAGTAATACTGCTTCATGTGTTTTACGTTGCAGCTATTTCCGATCTCCCTTCCGTCGTGGTCTTCTAGGTGGTAGGCACCCTGACCCACTACTTTGGTGACTTTGTAAGGTCCTTCCCAAGTCGGTGCGAGCTTTCCTTGGTTTTTATCCTTCGTATTTTGGAAAACTCTTCTTAGTACCCAGTCTCCCTCTTTGTAAGGGCCATGTTTAGTAGAGCTCGATCTCTTTGTTTGTCGATCAGCTCCAGGTTTTACATCAGCTTCTCGCTGTTTTCTTCTTCCTCGCAAATTTGAACGCGCAGGCTTCCAGCTCGTACTTCTGCTGGAATAACGTAGTTCTATAAGCCCATAACACCCCCGGCAGCTCCTCTACCCACTAGGATTTATGAGTTTCGAGCCATTTTTTCATTGTAGCCATGATGTTACCATAGGAACTTGATTACTTCTTGCTCTCTGACATTAGCGAATGCCTCGGCTTCGACCCACTTTTTGAAATAGTCAGTGGCCATGAGGATGTATTCTTTCTGTTCGACTCCTTTTGGAAGTTTTCCCACTATATCCATCCCCCAAGCCATGAAGGGCCAGACCGCGATCATTGCGTGGAGTGGTTCTACATGGTTTTGAGTAGTTACTTCAAATCGTTGGCATGCCTCGCAGCTGCGGACATAATTCTTTGCGTCTTTACAAAGTGTTGGCCAATAAAATTCAGCAGATATGACTTTATGTGCCAATGGTCGAGCCCCTTGATGGCTCCCGCAATCCCCTTCATGTATCTCCATTAGGACTACTTGCCCTACGGCTTGCTCTAGACATGTGAGCAATGGTCCCTCAACCGATCGTCTGTACAATTCCCCATTGTGGGTCGTGTATTTAGCTACAGCTTGGGTTAAACAAACTGCTTGTGTTTGATCTGCCGGCAAGGCACCGTCTGCAATATACTTTCGAATTAGCTCGATCTATGAGTCTCCTGTGGATACGTTCTTAACCTCTCTGACCGTGGTCTTTGCTGCTGGCTCTTCAGCCCAAGTTATAGGGATTGGTTTGCTTTGTTTTGTTTGCTTTGACAAGGCCAAGTTGGCTAGTGCGTCAACCTCTGTGTTTTCCTCCCTTGCGAGGTGCTTTATTTCGCACTCATCGAACTCCTTTCGTACTGCCTGGGCTATCTCATGATACCTCGTTATTCTGGGCTCTTTGACTTGATATTGATCTTTCATTTGCATAACCACTAGCTGGGAGTCCCCGTGCACCTGTAGGCGGCGGGCCCCCAGCTCCTTTGCGAGCTGCATTCCTCGAATTAGTGCTTCGTACTCCACTTCATTGTTTGTCGTCTCAAAGTTCAGCCGAATGGCTCTTTCGAACAACTCTCCCCAGGGGCTTTGCAACCTAACTCCGGCGCCGTTGTCGTGCATGTTACTGGCCCCATCGACCTGAAGGATCCATGGCTCTTTTGTCGCTTCTCCAACTTCCAGGTTTGCAACTTTTTTCTCTGCATCCAGCTGGAGCTCGGTTGTAAACTCGGCTATGAAGTCCGCCAGTACTGGGGATTTTATTGTTGTGCGTGGTTCAAACTCAAGGCCGTAGCCTCCGATCTCCACCGCCCACTTCAGTAGCCTGCCGGACAAACTTGATTTTGAAAACACAGTTCGCAGGGGGTACGAGGTTACTACCTTTATGGGGTGCGACTCAAAATATGGCCGCAATTTCCTTGATGCGGTCACTAGAGCGAGTGCGAGCTTTTCTAACGCTGTGTATCTTGTTTCGGCATCAGGCAACGGTTTACTTGCATAATGCATGGGATGTTGCTTTCCTGCATTCTCTCTGACCTAGACTTCTCCAAGCGCATGCTCGGACACGGATAAGTATAGTAGTAGTGTCTCTGCCTCTTTGGGTTTGGACAGGAGAGGCGGACTTGCTAGATTCATCTGTCCATTTAAACTTATTCCCCTTGCAAAGAACTTGGAAGAATTCGTGGGTCCGATCTAAATATCTGGAGATGAACCGGCTCAGGGCCGACAGTCTTGCTATTAATTTCTGCACTTCTTTCGGGCTTCGCGGGTGTGCGATTCTCTTTATTGCTCTGATCTGCGCGGGATCTGCTTCGATCCCTCGCCCAGTGACTATATGTCCCAGGAATTTTCCCGAGGCTACTCCGAAAGTGCATTTCGCGGGGTTCAACTTCATTTGTTGCTTATTCAGAATCTCGAAGGCTTGTTTTAAGTGGAGCTCATGGTCCTTTGAGATCTTTGACTTTACCAGCATGTCGTCGACATATACCTCCATTATCTTCCCTTTGAGCGGTTCAAACATCTTATTAACACGCTGTTGGTACGTCGATCCGGCATTTTTTAGTCCGAATGGCATTACTCTATAGCAGTAGATGCCTTTACTCGTCATGAAGGCAGTCTTCTCTTGGTCTTCGGGGTGCATAAGGATCTGGTTGTACACAGAGATTGCATCCATGAAGATCAGAAAGTCGTGCCCCACGGTTGCATCGACGATGCAGTCGATGTGCGGGAGCGGATATGGATCTTTTGGACACGCCTTGTTAAGATTTGTGTAGTCCACATAAATCCTATTTTTGCCATTCTTCTTCTTTACCACCACAATGTTGGCGAGCCACGTCGGGTATTTCACCTCCCTCAAGGACCCGATATCCAGCAATTTTTGTATTTCTTCGTTAATTGCCTTGTTTTTTCTGCCGGTAATTTCCTTTTCCTCTGCTGTACCAGCTTGTGGCTGGGGTCAACCTGCAGTCGATGGGTCGTAACTTCAGGGTCGATCCCCACCATATCCTTGTGAGACCATGCGAACACGGCCTACTCGGTTGCGAGGAACTCGATTAGCTGCGTGCGGACTTCTGGATCCAGTCCAACGCCTATGTTCATCCTTTTCCCTGGGTTGCTCGGATCGAGCTCGACCTCCTCTGTTTCCTCGGATTCCCCCTGTGGGGGCAGCGGTTCACTCTTGGTGAAGTGCTGCTGGGCGCACACGGCCTTGAAACTTGCGTAGTAGCATTCCTTGGCAGCATTCTGCTCTCCTCGGATTGTGCATATCCCCTTGGGCGTTGGGAACTTTACCACTTGGTGGAATTTCGAGGGCACGACCCTCAATTGGTGCAGCCATGGGCGCCCTAACAGGGCTTTGTAGGCGCTGGGGGTGTCTATGACCATGAACGACACGTCATGGTACGCTCATCCACACTACGTCAGCAACACCACGGTACCGACAGTCATTTGCACGCTGCTATTGAACCCGATCAGCGGGGTCTTTGTGCGAACTATCTTGTCCTTAGGAATCTTCATCTCCTTGAGTGCGTGTAGGAACAGTATATTCGCCGAGCTTCCATTATTGACCAAGATCCTCTTCACGAGGCAGTTCGAAATCAGCATCGAGATGACTAGAGCGTCGTCATAGGGATAGCTCAAGCCTGGTGCCTCGTCGCTGGTGAATTCAATCGGTGCGTGCTCAGGGTTTTTGCGCAGGGTTATGACTTCTTCCCGGGTCAGTTGCCTGGCTTTCTTTGCTGCCGACCTGGTGATTTCGCTGATCTCTGATCCCCGGTGATGCAATTAATCATCTGAACTGGTACCAAAGACTTAGGTGCGTCTGTCTTTGTAGTCCAGGTTCTTTTCCCCTGGTCTGATAGATACTCTTTCAGGAACCCCTTCTTCAGGAGTTCCACCACTTCCAATCGAAGTGCTCGGTAGTCTGCAGTAGTAGTGTGCCCATTGTCGTTATGAAATTCACAGAATTTCAGTACGTCTCGTGATGTCGGATCAGCCTTCATCTTCTGAGGCCATTTCACCTTCTCGGGCATCCGGTGGAGCACGTTTTGAAACAGGTCCACTGGGTCAATTTTTAGCGTGTACTCCGGTACATATGGATCGAGGTTATTCACCTGAGGCGTCCTACCATAAGGGTGAGTCCTGGGCGGACGTCTGTCTTGGTGTTCACGTCAACCTTCCTCCCGAGCTGCGGGTCTTTCTCGACGTGCGCGACGATAGGTTCGTCTTCTTCCCACTTGATCAACACCCAGGCTCGATTTAGCGCATCGTCCATTGCTTGGCAAGGATAAAGGGACAGTTCACGGAATAGGTCCGAATCTACATCCAGGCCTTTTGTGAAAGCGCGTACGGCGGTACTGTTTGGGCAGTTGGGAACCACGACCAACTCCCTATTGAAGCATGATAGATAGTCCCTAAGGGAATCGCCCAGTCTCTGGATATTGGCGTATAGATCGTCGGGGTGTTTGTCCAGTCTTCGGCTGCTAGAGTACTGTCTTAGGAAAAGTTGGTGTAGTTCAGCGAATGTTGAGATCGAACTACGTGGAAGATTGATGAACCACTGGAGTGCTGGTCCTGTCAGGCTAGAGCCGAAGCTCTTGCACATGCGGGCCTCTCGCTGTGTGCTTGGTATTGCCAATGCTAGCATCTTCTGTCGGTATACAGCTATATGATTCTCCGGGTCGGTTGTCCCGTCGTAGAGGACGAAACTAGGCGGAGTGAAGCAATCCGGGAGATCTGCATCGGCTATCTCTGGAGAGAAGGGAGACTCTGCGTAACTTTCACGCGGTATGGTCCTCTCCAGGGGTTGCAGACTAGGGATTCTGGCGATGAGCGCCTCAAAGTAACCAAGTTGCTGTTCGAAGTGTCGCTCGATTTGCAAGAGGGCGTCCCGATCGGGCTGTTCCCTCTGCGGTTTTTGCGTTGGTGGAACGTTCGGAGTCCGCTCCTGGCCCCCTTCATTGGTCCGATTGAACTCGGTTTCGAGGTTCCGTGTTGCTGTTCTATCAGCGGTTCGCGGCTCCTCGACGATAGGGCGTGTGTTGGCTTGATGTTGCAGCCTCCGGTTCTCCCTTTCGAGGAGCTCGTACCTCATAGTAATGTCTTCCATGCGGGCTCCCATCATCTCCATGGCTGCCCCGGTGCTTTCGACCTAACTGACTGGTCGTGACACATCAGGGTCCGCTAGAGCGGAGGGAGGTGGAGGCAGAAACGTCAGCTCCGCAAGGGGGGTGATGTTAAATGCTCTCATCAGTTCATCCATTGACCCATCTTGAGGAGCCCCAGCCCTGGGCGCTGCGGGCTGTCCGCGGCCTGCTCGTGCTGCAGCGGTGGGGGCTTGCCCGTGCCCGGTCCTGGAGGTAGACCTGCGACCGGTCCCAATGTTGGTTCCTCGGCCCTGTCCTATTGGCTGGGTGGTCCTTCCATCATCGATGGGGATCTCCTTGGTGCGTCTGCGTTGTCCACCATTCCCTACAAGATAGGTTAGAGAAAATTTGTTCTCGAGGCCCCACGGTGGGTGCCAAATTGTTGAGGGTTAGATCGTAATGGATACGGAGCCCCGAGAACTACTAACACAAATAAACAAGGAATAGAATAATAAAGGTAAAGATGTAATATCTAGTGATCTGTGCAAAGTAAAATTAAACAAACTGGTTGGATCCTATCTACTTTCTGCGGTGAACAAATCAAGCTCTCAGATCTCTCGAACTGCTACTAATGTGTACAAAATTAAGCTCTGTCGTTTATTGTGTGTCAGAAGCCGCAAATCGGCGCATACAATGGGTATTTATAGAGAAGGGTTGTGATCTAGGGTTTCCGCATTCTTCTCTAAGCAGTTAGGATATGTCTCCGGGAAAGTCGGGGTGGTTCAACCACGTGGTAGTTGAGCTCTCCAAAAATCCTGCGGGCTGGCTGTTGTGCGTTCGTTACTCTTCCTTCACCGTTGGGAGCCGTCAATGCAGATCGCTATGCGTATATTGGGCTTCCTCTTTGATGATCGAACTGCCTTTTTCCTTGATCGAACCGCTTCCGGCTTGTCGGACTGCTTTTAGCTTATCAGACTGCTTTCACGTCGAGCTTTGGTCAATATGGACTGGACTGTGGCGATCTTTCCTAGCCGATATTGCCATTGCTTCCCTATTAGGACCCATTTGGCCGTGCATTGGGCCCCTTACTGGGCTGAACTCGGTTCGGACCCCAACGATGAACCAATCTTCTTTTGACAACTTGGATAGGATCTTAGCATTAAGATCTACATTGGAGTATGGCCTATCCAAAGCCTTGAGTTCGCTGAAGATGGCATTGAATCTCTTCTCCATCGCCTTTATGGTCTATCCAAGTTGCATCTGGAATGACTCATACTTGTCGACACACACTTGCAGTTTATTGCACTTCATCTGATTATTTTCGTGGCAAATTTTGTTGAGGTTGATGGAATTATATAATGAAAGCATTATGATTGGTATATTATGTACAAGGTTTATTGGTTAATATACTAGGAATCATTAATGTTGTATGTTCATCTCCTGTCTGAATTAACAAACATATATCTCAAACACAAGTATCCTCTTATCTCATCGATATGAAGATCATATGGTGTATAGTAGATCACAAAAGATTGTATGGATCGATTGACCTAGCGAGATATAAACAACATCACATCTGAGACAGTCCTATGATAGACTACCGGTATAGGCTGTAGCATATCCGGTAATAAGCAGCTTATCTTGGTTGATTGGTATGTCTGGTGCGTGCGGTACACATTGATGGGACCTAAGTAAGATTGATCCTTTTATCTTACATTAAAAGAATCTTGATCTTGATGCTCAATGTAATTTTATGCCTACATGAAGGTACAGAAGTATACACAGATTTGTTTGTCACTTTGAGATGCAGTGAAAAGTTCTAGTTGAACTTGTATATCTGTATCTTGGGTGGTAGCAACCTTGTATGACTGTCTGATACTGGAACTAGGTAACCATATCCAGTATAGGATGGTAACATTCCCTGAACTGCTCAAAAGGTTCATTATGCTAAGTCCTGTAGGCTGATTAAGTTCAAGCATAAGTGAAAATAGTTGAGTGGATTGATTCGGGAATAAAAGATGTTAATGAAATTCGGAAGATTGCCAGAGCTCAAATTAATTAATGAATATTTGTTAACCTTAAATATGGGAGTTTTTCGAGCCAATGCAACCCGTTCCTCACAACGTGGTAGCAAATAGGTAAGACAATATTGATTCTCTGGTGGCCTGAATCAATATTAATTAATTAATTGTATTATGGGTTGAATATAAAAATTAATTAATTGATAGACCTTATTTGCTGTCGTAACCTTTTTTTAAATTAATTTTTAAAATAATATTAAGCTATTAATTAAAATAAATTTCCAATTTTATGCAATATTAAGTTGTAACTAAAAATTCAAAATATTATATATATATATATATATATATATATATATATATAAAATGCAAGGTATGGGACCATCGAGTACTGTGCCAACTACTGACATAGTTCAGATACCTCATCGCAGTAGGATAGTTTTTCGACAACCAGAAAAGTACATGTTCGTGGGAGATTCTTCTGACTTAATCCCAAAAAATGGATTAGATGATACCGACCATTGGACTTACGACGAGGCGGTATTTGATAAAGATGCGGACAAATGGAAGATCGCCATGGATTCAAAAATAGAATCCATAACGGCTATGGGTGTATACTAGAAGACTGAACTGTCAGATGGCTTTCGAGCCACAAGGTGCAATTGGGTATACAAGAAAAAGAAATGAGCGAATGGGGAAATTACAACTCATAAAGCCAGGTTGGTGGCAAAGGGTTATAGTCAGAAAGAAGGCATACACTATGACGAAACCTTCTCACCAGTAGCCATGCTCAAATCCATTCGAATACTCCTTTCCATAGCAGCACATATAGACCTAGAGATCTAGAAGATGGATGTTAAAACCGCATTTCTGAACAGGTACCTTGAAGAAGGTCGTGGCATCTATATGAAACAACAAGAAGGATATGTGCAGAAAGGCGAGAGCATTTGGTCTGGAAGCTCAAGAAGTCCTTGTATGGACTCAATCAAGCTTCACGGTCATGGAACTTACGTTTTGACAAAGTGATTAAGTCCTATAGATTTTCAAAAGTTCTCAAATGAGAGTTGTGTGTACCGTCTGTGTGTTAGTGGAAGCGTGGTGTTCCTTGCACTTTATGTAGATGATATTCTCTTAATTGGTGATAATGTGGAAATATTATTAGACATAAAGGGGTGGTTACCTGAACAGTTTCAGATGAAGGATCTTTGAAATGTGGGATACGTTCTTGGTATAAAAGTCTTACGAGATCGCAAGAGAAGGATATTAGCATTATCTCAAGCTTCATATGTGTATACTGTGATCGCTCGTTTTAGCTTGCAAACTTCCAAGAAAGGGGTGGTACCCTTAAGGCATGGTATACATCTTTCTAAAGATCAGTGTCCAGAGACACAAAAGGAGAAAGATGAAATGAGTAAGGTGCCGTATACATCGGCCATAAGAAAGCCTCATGTATGCAATGCTATGTACGAGATGAGATATCTGCTTTGTCATAGGCATGGTAGCAAGATATCAGTCTAATACTGTACAGGCTCATTGGACTGCAGTAAAGCAAATTCTCAAATACTTGAAAATGACTAGAAACTATTGTCTCGTCTATTAGTGTGAAGAGTTGTGCCATGTAGGTTATACAGATTTGGATTTCCATGCAGACGATGATGATAAGAAGTCCACCTCTGGCTATGTGTTTGCATTAGGAGGTGGGGCCATATCATGGAGAAGTGCAAAACAGAAGTGCATTGCGGACTCCACCATGGAAGCCATATATGTGGCAACTTCTGAAGCTTCGAAAGAAGTAGTATGGTTTTAAAACTTTCTTCAGGAGTTGGACGTGATTCCTAAGATGCCCAAGACTATCACGGTATACTGTGATAAATCTGGTGTTGTGACAAACTCAAAGGAATCACGAACTCACAGAGCAACAAAACACATTGAGAGGAAGAAACCATATTATACAAGAAATCGTGTCAAGAGGTGATGTGCTAATTGAGAAGATTGATACAAAGGATAATCTAGCAGATCCATTCACAAAAGCTCTGCCACAGAAGGTCTACGAGGTGCATGTTCGTAACCTTGGACTGCGGCTACAGCAGATCACCTGTGATGATTGATGTAATAGCTAGATTAGTTTAGATGCATTATACTCTGGAAAGCACTTCCATAATGCTTTGAGTATAAGTGGGAGATTGATGGAATTATATACTGAAAGCATTATGATTGGTATATTATATACAAGATTTATTGGTTAATATACTGGGAATCATTAATGTTGTATGTTCATCTCCTATCTGAATTAACAAACATGTATTGCAAATGCAAGTATCCTCTTATCTTGTAGATCACAAAAGAATGTTGATCGTAGAATTATTTTACTAGCGACTTAGCAAAGCTAATAATAAAGCAGCAAATAAATTATCGAATCCCATGAGGAAGAAATAGTAAAACATAGGTGCTCAAAATACTGGTTAGGGAAGAAAATAAACTTTGGGTTTTGTTTCAACTGATTTTGCAAATTAAAATTAAATAGGAAAATAAAAGACTTTTGTTGAAGCAGATATGAGAAGTACAAATTCTAGGGATATCTACCTATCAAGTATGACATGTATGAATGAATTGATTAATTCCCAATTTAATTCCTCTTCGTAGTGAAACATCAGAAAAGTATTATGAACTTATTTGTTGGACAATTCATAAAGTAGATTAGTCAATTACCTATCTCCGCTCGGTCTCAAGATGAATTAACTAACTCCAAAAATCAACAGATTTATTCCTATAATCTATCTCCTTCTGCTTAGACAAGAAATCAAATTATATTGTGAAAACTCTTTCCATTGGAAACTATTACAGTTACGTCTCAAGTCCTCAACTAATTAATCCTAAGATGTGGCCAGCAAACTCAAGATTATGAATAAGCACAGATTTCAGAAACTACGACGGGAAAGGGAAAATAATTCAATTAATCAAATATGCATACATTGATAGTTCGAAACCCTAGAATCTGAGAAGGGATTTAGTTACACATATTCATGACTAGAATCTTCAGAGATAAATAAAGACATGAATTGCATAAAACTTGGGTGTAGATGTCTTCCCACAAAAACCTGTCTTTAAACATAAAACCTAAAAAGCTCTTGGAAATCTCTAAAATCTTCAACTCTAAAATCTCTTAATTGCTCTACAGATTTCCACACCAATTTTTGAATTTTACATGGCCTTTTATAGTAGTGATGGTATCTAGGATTAGATATGTCTCTATCTTCAACTCAGGATCAAATTAGGAAAACCCGTCGCCGCGTCAATCAATGGAGAAATTGCGTCGATCGACGACCTTGAAGGACCCGCATCGATCGATGCACATCCTGCGTCGATCGACGTGGACCTGGCTTTCAAACCATGTGTCGATCTCCCTTCAATTCTCTTTGTCGATCGTTCTTCGAACACCTGTGTCGGTCGACGTGCCCTGGGCATCGACGTGGGTTTGGAACTTCGAGCAATTCCTGATTCTTCCCTGTTTCCGACTAAAAACCTGCATAATTCACCAATCACGACGTTACGAGCACAAAAGCCAATTCATGCACAAAAAGACACGTAAAACAATCCAAACATCACCCAATTTGTCAAAGAACAAAGAGATAAGTTGGTAAAAAAAAATACTAACTTATCAACTCCCCCAAACTTAAACCATTGATCGTCCTCGATCAATTTGCAAAAAAGAAATCGAATCAAATTCAGATACAAGTGTGCAATGTCTCACAAGCTTCTTTTGCAATCTAAGTATCACTTATTCATATAAATCATGCAATCCAAACAAATTCTCATTGTTAAATTATTGAGGAGGAACCTCACCGGGTAGTGTTTGCACTCGTCACTCAAGAAGTAAAGGGTTCGTGTTTCACTCACTGAAGGTTTTAGTTCACCTCTCCATAAGTTTGACAAATTTCTCATCTCTCCACTGTTTGTTAGTGTGGCTTTTCAGGGAATCAGAAAGGTCTTATTTTGGTTGCAATCTGGCTTACTTAAAAGGTTGGATATATTTGGCTAAGTGACTCAAAATATTGCAATTAAACCCGTAGACCCAAGCATATCATAACCACATAATTTTTCTCTTTCCATGCACAATCTTGTTCTTTCTCTTTTTTTTTCTTATAATTTTCAATGTTCCTTAGAACTAGTTTCAAGCTTTCGTGGACTAACAAACATATGAATTCTTTTCTTGTTCTTGTTTTTTTTTTGTTCACCTACCCATGGAAACCCTTATTTTTGCACATGGCTTCACATCATAATCCCACAATTCACACCTTCCAATAAGTCCATTTATTCATCAACCCTTCTAATAAAAAGAAATTTTTTTCAAGGCTCAAAGGGGCTGCAAGTGGAAATCAAAGGTTAGTGTATGGGAGATGGGCTTCGAAAGAACATTCCTAAAATCATTTTCACCCTATTACCACACTTAATGCAACCTCAAGAGAGAAATTCATCAAATTCTAGGAAGTAAGTCTAAAAAAAACCTTGTCACTCATCAAACGAAAAGAAAGGCTCAAATTTTTACACAAGGTTAAAATTTTGTTACTCCTCAATAATTACCCAACTTTGAACAGTTATATGCAAGAATTTATATTTCAAAGATCAACTCATCAAGCAAAACAACTCATATCATCGGCTACTCTATCACACAGATTTTCATTCTCAATCAGCAAATATCTCAATTATCAATCAACAATTCTCATTCAGAGAAAGACAAGTCATAATTCTTAACACCAACATAATCCAAAGTAGTTTCGACTGCCCTATGTTCAAAAACTCCTAAAACAATTCTCAAGACTATCCAATTCAGAACTAGTACCACAAATCAAGAGTTCAAAATGCTAATTTGAGTGAAAAGCCTTGAAGAGAGCAATTGTTCACATTGAAGCAAAAGAGCAAGAATGGTGATGGTTCAGAAAAAACAAAAAGAAAATAAAATAAAGCAGTAAATAAATAAAATAAAAAAATTACAAACGTTTCCCTTTTCCGATCCTCATCCCCCCAAACTTGTTTCACTCAAAGGAGTGGACAAGTTTGCAAGTTAGATGGGAAAAGAGAAACGATACCTCATTTCTCCTCCGGAGGATCCTCCATAACCACATCGGTGGATGGCCAGAAGGGAAGTCTCCGATGGCGGTCTTGGCGCTCACACTCACGCTCACGCTCTCGTGTTCACATGCTGGCGAAACTCGGCCTACCGGGTGTGCTCTGCCACATGCAAAGCAGCCTGTTGCTGCATGAACTGGTAGATCATCACCAAATCCATCCCAGAAAAAGAAGATCCTCCCCCAAAGTGGCTGGACGAGGCCCCACCGGTCCTGCCTGGAATCTCCTTTGTGCCCCCATCGTGCTCCTCATCCTCGGCATCCTCTGCTGGGGGTCGCTGGTCCGGTAGTGTCTGCGGTCTGTGAAGGAGTCTGGAGGTGTCGGGTCCTCCACGGGATCCAACCATCAGCCTCTTGTGGACGGGTGTACTCATCCACCAGTTATCACGGAAGTGATAATCAGTGACGCGCGTGAGTGCCCTATGCGGAAGTGGAAACTTGTCCCTGTTGGACATCCTCAAAGACCAACCACCCTCTCAGGTCAAGAGCATCAACATCTGAGCCAGGTGCGAGGTGCTGAGTCCTCGGCTGTCCTCGAGCACCTCGATGTCAGCCAAGTCGATCCCCACAAATTCCACAATCGGGGTAATCAATCCCCCGCTCCAAATGTTGCCCTTTGTGCCCTTGACTTGGTGCCTCCAGTGGTCCATGATCAAAGTCACAAAGCTGAACCCCTCTCCTGTCAGCATGCAGTAGATGGCGTAGAGCTCCCCCACTCTCACTTTGGCGCTCTCATGCCGGCCGGTGATAGACACCCCATGCACCGCTGAAGATAGCGGAACACGGGGTTGTCAATGGAGGATGTCTTCATGTTTCCCGAATCAAACTCTCGCACATCCTCCTTTGCCTCGGCTGCAATTTGGCTCCAAAACTCGGCCATGTCAAAATTCAGTGGAAGGAACCTGATGCCAGATTTTAGGACACCCCAAATTTCTTCAAGCTGGTCCCTCGGAAGCTCATAATGCTCGTTTAGAAGCTGGAAGGAGATGGTGGTCGGCTCGGACTCTGGTTGGACATCGTAGACATGGAGCGACGCCAAAAACTCCAACACAAGCGATGGGTAGGTCGGCCACCGCTTGGTCATCCATGATTCCCATTTGGTTCTTTCTAACAGGGCTGCCACATCTCGTCTAATACACAAGATGTTCATCGTTTCTGTGCACGGGTACAGAGTTTGGCGGACTGTGAAATTTGAGCTAGAGAATTTCCTGAACCTCTTCTCGGCTGCCTTGTTGGCAAAAGTTGGGCGGAATGTCATTTGTTTCTGCAAGGAGAGAAAGAAAAATTGTCAAAATGTATCCACAATACTTCATCAAAATTTCCAATCACAAAAAAATTTGCAATTAACCTCAAAATGTATCTACCCAAGCAAAATTGATTCAACATTCATGCAATTAACACCCAACCTGGCCTAATACATTCTCAATCGAAGTAATTTGACCCCAGAATTGCAAGAAACAGAAAAACACACCCAAGTGGAATTACCCCCAAACTTGCTAGAATCGTATTCAACAAATCCTAGTGCTACACATTCACAAATAGCAATTATATCGACTAGAACCACCACCCATATTGATTAATCATGAAGAGTTGCAACGAAATTGAAAAAAAAGCAAGAATTTGAAACTCGGGCTCCAAGGTACAAATGAAGCAAAATCATGCTCAAATCATCCAAAAGACATGAAATAATCGAAGAGGAAGGGTCTAGGATACGTACCTTTGATTGTAGCGATGAGTTACGGGAGAAAGTTTTTGAGGTCGGGTGTTTGGGGAGGAGAGAGCGACGTGCGTGTGTGTTTTGTGTTGAGAAATGAGCAAAAATTGGGTTTAAAACCCGTCTGTTCGTGTCTCTGAACACCCTGCATCGATCGATGTTGGTTCTGCATCGATCGACGAGGCCCAAAAACTCGCGTCGATCAATGCTGGTTCCACATCGATCATGTGGGCCAGGATTTTGCGTCGATCAATGTGAGTCTGGCGTCGGTCGACGCAGGCCTGAACAGAGCACTGACTCAAAAAATTACTGAAAAAATGATTCAAAGTCCTATTTACTCGACTCGACTGAATTAAAATAATAGAAGTAAGAAAAACAGTAAACTGTTGGGTTACCTCCCAACCAGTACTTGGTTTTATGTCGCTAGCTCGACAATACGTGTACTCTTATGGCCGATTCAAGTAGTACTTCTCCACCGCTCCGATTTGAAGTGGGGTATAGTATGGTTTGAGGTTCTGCCCATTGACTTTGAAGTTCTTTCCATCTTGACCAGCCAATTCAACTACACCATTCAGAAATTGACAGACTACTGTGTATGGTCCCGCCCACTTTGACTGCAACTTTCCGGGCATGAAGCGGAGACGGGATTTGAAGAGGAGGACTTTTTCACCTGATTGAAAAACATGAGAGCGAATCCCCTTGTCGTGGAATCTCTTCGCTCGCTTCTTGTATATGACATTGTTCTCATAAGCTTCATTCCGAAAGTCTTCCAGCTCATTTAATGCCATGGCGCGCTCCTCTGCAGCCGTCTTCCAATCCAGATTCAGCTCTTTCACTGCTCTCCAAGACTTGTGCTCCATTTCGACGGGGAGGTGACATGACTTTCCGAAAATTAGCTGATATGGAGACGTCCCAATGGGCGTTTTGTAGGCGGTGCGGTATGCCCAAAGTGCATCGTCGAGTATTGCTGCCCAATCTTTTCGTTGCTTCACCGGCTTCTCCAAGATCTGCTTGATTTCTCAGTTGGACAGCTCCGTCAGCCCGTTCCCTTGAGGATGATATAAGGTGGTAATGTGGTGCTTGACTCCATACCTAGCAAGAAGAGAGGCAAGCCATTTGTTACAAAAGTGTGATCCCCCATCGCTTACCAAGGCTCTTGGCGTTCCAAATCTTGTCATGAGCTTCTGAAGAAACTTGATGACGACGTTAGAATCATTGGTGACTTTTGGGACGGCTTCAACCCATCGCGACACGTAATCCACCGCCAGTAGAATGTATGAGAACCCTTGGGATGGCGGAAAAGGACCCATGAAGTCGATCCCCCAAACATCAAAGATTTCAACTTCAATCACCGGAGTCTGTGGCATCTCATCCCTCCGCGAAATGTTGTCGTTCCTCTTGCAACAATCACAGCTCGTAATCCACCCATGACATATCTCATAGATAGAAGGCCAATAGAATCCATTTGCTAGGATTTTGAATGCTGTCCGGTTGGCTGAATGATGACCGCCGCTAGGAGATGAATGGCAGGCTTCAAAAATTTGTTGCCACTCGGATTGAGGCACACAACGACGAATGACACCGTCAACGCATCTACGCCAAAGGTAGGGATCCTCCCAATAGTAGAATCTGACATAATGCAGAAACTTCTTCTTTGCATACGGGGAAGAGTCCGGTGGAAGAACACCGGACACCAGATAGTTTGCAAAATCCGCATAGCGTGGTGTTTTGGACTCGTACGTCTCCCTCAAATCCTTGATAGCATTGATCTGCTCGTCGGGGAATGTCTCTCGGATCTTCATCTGCTGGTCATCCCCTTCGACTGGTGGCTCAAGTCGTGACAAGTGGTGTGCAATCACATTCTCACTTCCTTTTCTATCCTTGATCTCCAAATCAAACTCTTGTAGCAACATTATCCACCGGATCAATCAGAGCTTGGCATCTTGCTTCGCGAACAGGATTCTAATGGCTGCATGGTCGGTGTAGACAATCGTCTTCGAACCTATCAGATAGGACCGAAACTTGTCAAAGTCATACACGACCGCAAGCAATTCCTTTTCTGTGGTGGTATAGTTGCATTGAGCCGGATTCATGCTCTTGCTGGCGTAATGGATCACATGAAAGAGCCTTCCTTTCAGTTGCCCCAAGGCTGCCCCAACTGCATAGTCGCTGGTGTCGCACATCAGAATGAACGACTCGCTCTAGTCCGGAGAAGTCAGCACTGGTGCGGTCACTAATGCCTTTTTCAGATTTTCAAAGGCCTGCAGGCAGTCGTCGTCAGAGACAAATGACACATCCTTCTCCAACAAGTTGCACAAGGGCCGCGATATCTTTGAGAAGTCTTTGATGAATCTTCTGTAGAATTCGGCATGACCAAGAAAACTCTTGACTGCTTTGACACTTGTCGGCGGTGGCATATTTTCAATGGCTGTCACTTTGGCTCGGTCCACTTCTATTCCTTCAGCTGATACTCAATGTCCCAGCACGATTCCCTCTCGCACCATGAAGTGGCATTTCTCCCAATTGAGGCATAGATTTGTCTCGGTGCATCTCTCTAGTACGGTAGCCAGATTCTGCAAACAAACATCAAATGAGCTACCAAAAACCTAGAAATTGTCCATAAATACCTCCATGATATCTTCGATCAAGTCGTGGAAGATTGCCATCATGCATCTTTGAAAGGTCGCCGGTGCATTGCACAATCCGAACGGTATCCTTCGGTGGTGAACACTCTGTAAGGACAGGTGAATGCCGTCTTGTGCTGATCTTCTGGCGCCACAACTATCTGATTATACCCTGAGTAACCATCAAGAAAACAATAGAAAGGGTAACCGGATAATCTATCAAGAATTTGATCAATAGAAGGAAGAGGAAAGTGAACCTTGCACGTGGCAGTGTTCAAGGCTCGGTAGTTGATGCAAAATCGCCATCCCGTGACCGGTCTTGTCGTAACTTCCTCTCCATCGTCATTCTTAACTATCTGCATCCCCCCTTTCTTGGCTACTACTTGAGTAGGGCTTACCCATTTGCTGTCGGAGATCGGGTATATCATGCCATGGTCTAAGAGTTTGAGAACCTCCTACTTTATGGCTTCTTGCATGATAGGGTTCAGTCGTCGCTGTGCTTATCTCTTCGGTGTGGCGTCCTCTTCAAGGATGAACTTGTGCATGCAAAGAGAAGGACTGATCCCTTTGATATCTCCCAAAGTCCATCCAATGGCGGACTTATATCTCCGTAGAACTTGTAGCAATTTCTCTAACTCCCCTATGTAAGATAGGCAGAGACAATAACAGGGTAAGTTTCATTAGGACCCAGAAAAATGTACCAGAAGCGTCTTGAGTTCCAGAGTTGGCGGATCAGAGTTGGATGGATGCTGTCCCAAGTTGGTGTCGATCGACGTGCTCTGGGCGTCGATCGACGTGGGCAAAACTGCAGCAATCCCTTTTCTACGTCGCGCTATTTTTGTCGATGAGGACTCCATGTCTATCTTCCTTCATGCGTTGATCGACGTGAAATTCACATCGATCGATGTGGATTTCGAGGCGGCATCAATTGACGAGCTGATGGCATCGATCGACGTGGACTGTCCCCCACGCTTTCCTTGTTTGTTCCGGTTGTACCGGCTTGGTTGTTTCTCTCTCTTGTTTTCCTTTTCCTGAGTTATCTCCTCAAATACATCCAACTCCATGACCAGATCCAAAATCTCCTCGTCTGCTTCTTCTAGATTTGTCGATGAGAGTAGCGAGTGTTCTAGGCATTTTTCCAGAAAATCCGGCTCACTTTTGAGAGAGGCGAAACAAGAAGATATCATAGGGTTGAAACAGTTGATCATGTGGCATTCTTCTTGGTAGCTCCCCTCGTTGTGCTTCTGCATGGCTTTATAGATCGAGAATGTGACTGACTCGTTGTTGACCTGGAATGTCCATTTGCCGTCTCGAATGTCGATCAACGCCCCTCCGATCTTCAAGAATGGTCTTCCCAGGATCAGGGGAATGTTCCTATCTTCTTCCATATCAAGCACCACAAAATCGGCTGGAATAATGAAATCCTTTACCTTCACCAGCACATCTTCCCGATGCCTCTTGGGTAGGACACTGAACGATCAGCCATTTGAAGTGATATGGTTGTTGGCTTGATGTTTCCGATCTCCAACCGCTTGAAGATAAACAGCGGCATAGAATTGATTGATGCTCCAGAATCACAAAGGACTTTTCCGAAGGTCTCCCCTCCGATTATGCAAGAGATCGTGAAGGAGCCCGGATCCTCTCTTTTGATCGACATCTTCTTTTGAATTATGGCGCTGCATTCTTCGAACAGGTTTACTGTCTCGTGTTCTAAGAAGGGTCTTTTCTACGAGACCATGTCCTTCATAAATTTGATGTATCCGGGCATCTCTCGCAGGGCTTCAACCAATGGAATATTGATATGCACCTTCTTCATATTTTCCAAGAAGCGTGCATACCTCTCGTTCATCTTTGTTTTGCATACTGCTGCGGAAACGGCAGAGGAGGTCTTTTCGGAGGCAGAATGGGAACTAACATTGATCGACGTGGATCAGCATCGATCGACAAGGCATTTGGAATGCGTTGATCAACGTAGATCCCACGTCGATCGACGGGGCTGCGTCTGCGACGGCGTCTTTGACCTGCTCGGTTTCTTCGTCCTCCGGAGTATCTTTCCCTGCCTGCTTTGGCCCTTCATACAATTTTCCCCCTCTCAGAGTTATGGCATTCACTTGATTCCTTTGATTATGATTCTTTGGGTTAACCTGAGTGTTGCTCGGGAGTTGTCCCGGCTTGTGTTGAGCTCCGAGGGCATCGACAATATGGCTGAACTGGTTTTCTATAATCTGCACATGCTTCTGCACCTGATCAACTTTAGTGTTTACGCCCGAGATTTCCTGCTCCAGTTTGGTCACCTTATCGGTGGAGCCTTGCATGAATTTAGCCAAAATCTCGTCGAGATTTGGCTTCTTCTTTTCCACTACTGCTCCATCTTGCGCTGCAAATCCAGGTGGTGGCTGCTCCCCGGCTTGAGGGTTCACGTAGGAAAATCTAGGGTGGTTCATCGCGTGATTATAAGTGTAGGGCTGGTTGTGCTGTTAATTGTGTTGCTGATATCCTCCGCGGTAGTTGTTTTGATAACCACCCCTTTGGATAAAGTTTACATCGGTACAATCCCCCTCAGGTGGAGCTTGTACTGGCTCTACTGCAGCAACTATTTTCTCTCGCATCAGTGCAGCGAAATCTTCCTTTAGCTTTTTCAGCTCGGTTGCCAAATCAGGTTGTACGATAACTTTCTCCACCACTTTCTCGGCCGCTTTCACAGGCCGATGTCGACTTGAGGACCACCGTTGAGTGTTGTTAGCCATCTTTTGGAAGAATTCTATGGCCTTCTTTCCGCTTTTCATCATAATGGTGTCTCCCAATGTCGTGTCCACCAATTCAACGGTCTTCTCATTGAGTCCCTCGTAGAATGCTTCAGCCTGTTCTCCTGGCGGAAAGCCATGTCCTGGGCAAGATCTCAGTAACTCCTTGAATCACTCCCACGTCTCGTTGAAGCTCTCATCAGGTCTTTGAGCGAATCTGATAATTTCGTTCCTTCTTTGTCTGATGACGTTTGGAGGGAAGAAGTTTTCCAGAAATTCATTCCTTAGCTCCGTCCATATACTGATACTTCCCTTATCGAATGCAGTAAACGAAGATTGTGACTTATCCCTCAGAGAGAATGAGAACAGACGCATTCGGATAGCACTTTTACTGACCCCTCCGATCTTGACAGTGTTGCAAAGCATGAGAAACTTATCCAGATGTGCATAAGGATCCTCAGTAGCTCTTCCTCCGAACTGATTTTGCTGCACCATCTGCACCAATCCGGTTTTCAGCTCAAAGTTATTGGCGTTTATGCCAACTCTGAAGTCTGTCTTCTTGAATCGAGGTTTATATCTGTTCTGCATAGCCTCCTCTTCTTCCTCGTTGTCGGATTCATCCGGCTAATCTTGGTCATCATCTTCTCCATCATCATCTTAAGAAACTTGTACCGAATCGATTGTCTCGATGGGTTCTACAAGTACGTTGCACACATTCGAGAATCGGAGTTGTGGATTGATCGGGAATCAACTTTATAAGTGCTCAAATGAAGAGTTAAATACAAACCACGATATCTTCATCAACAAACCATGGAACTCTTCGAAAACTTGTACCGAATTGATTGTCTCGATGAGTTATACAAGTATGTTGCACACATTCAAGCATCGGAGTTTTGTATTGATCGGGAATCAACTTTATAAGTGCTCAAATGAAGAGTTCGGTACAAACCACGTTAACTTCATTAACAAACCATGGAACTCTTCAAAAACTTGTACCGAATAGATTTTTTCGATGAGTTCTACAAGTATGTTGCACAAATTCGAGCATCCGAGCTATGGATTGATCGGGAATCAACTTTATAAGTGCTCAAATGAAGAGTTCAGTACAAACCACGATATCTTCATCAACAAACCGTGGAACTCTTCGAAAACTTGTACCGAATTGATTGTCTCGATGAGTTCTACAAGTATGTTGCACACATTCGAGTATCGGAGTTGTGGATTGATCGGAAATCAACTTTATAAGTGCTCAAATGAAGAGTTCGGTACAAACTACGATATCTTCATCAACAAACCATGGAGCACTTCGAAAACTTGTACCGAATCGATCGTCTCGATGAGTTCTACAAGTAGTTGCATACATTCGAGCATCGGAGTTGTGGATTGATCGGGAATCAACTTTATAAGTGCTCAAATGAAGAGTTCGGTACAAACCACGATAAATTCATCAACAAACCATGGAACTCTTTGAAAAATAGTACCGAATTGATCGTCTCGATGAGTTCTACAAGTATGTTGCGCACATTTGAGCATCGAAGTTGTGGATTGATCGAAAATAAACTTTATAAGTGCTCAAATAAAGAGTTCGGTACAAGCCACGATATCTTCATCAACAAACAATGGAACTCTTCAAAAACTTGTACCGAATCGATCGTCTCGATGAGTTCTACAAGTACATTGCACACATTCAAGTAAGCTTCCAGACAAGATGTTCCTCGCCCTTGCGCATGTTACCCTCGGGTTGCGACATATAGATGTCCCTACCTTCTTCAATGTAACCGTTTAGAAAATCAGTTTTTACATCCATCTACCAAATCTCGATGTCCAAATCCGCTGCTATGGTAAGAAGTATCCGATGGATTTGAGCATGGCTACGGGTGAAAAGGATTCATCATAGTCTATGCCCTCTTTCTAACTATAACCCTTTGCCACCAGTCTGACTTTGAAAGTTGTAACTTCTCCATCCGCTCCTTTCTTTCTCTTGTATACCCACTTGCACCCTATAGCCCTAAAACCATCAGGCAACACAATTTTCTGGTATACATCCATAGCGGTTATGGATTCAATCTCAGAATCCATGGTGATGCGGCACTTCACGACATCCTTGTCTTGCACTACATCTTCGTAGGTCAGTGGGTCAGAGTCCTCATGTCCGTCTTCAGGGCTCAAGTCTAAAGACTCACCCACAAACATGTACTTTTTTGGCTGGAAAATAACTCTTCCACTGCGACGAGTCATTGGTGCCGTGTCAGCAGTTGGTGCAGCAACTTGTGGTTCTGCACCTTGCACTAAAGAACGCGCCGGTGGTGTTATACCTCTCACAGGTGCACTCACATTTGCACGTTCCCCTTCCCTTGGAATTGCAACCTGATCTTCAATTTCTTGAAGAACTATATCACTCCTTGTCTTGTGGTTTCTCACATACTCGTCCTCCAAGAATCTAGCGTTGGTGCTCACAACGATTCTCTGACTCTCAGGACAGTAAAAGTAACCACCTTTCGTTTGCCTAGGATACCCTAGAAATAGCATTACCTTGGTCCTGCTTTCTAACTTATCAGGTTCCTTCGTCAGCACGTGTGCCAGACAACCCCATACTCTAAACTTGCACAAACTGGGTTTGCATCCAAGGAAGAGATCACAGGGTGCCTTAGGAACCGATTTAGAAGGCACCAAGTGTAAGCCGTTGTTTCCAATGCGTATCCCCAAAACGAAAAGGGTAAGCTTGCATAACTCATCATTGATCTCACCATCTCGAAAAGAGTTCTACTTTTTTCTTTCAACTACACCATTTTGTTGGGGAGTACCCAGTGCAGTCCATTGGGATGTAATCCCATGATCTGACAAATATTGCAGGTAATCGTTTCCGAGGTATTCGCCACCGCGGTCAGATCGCAGTGACTTGATAGTTTTCCCGACCTTTTCTACCTCAGCCTTGAACTCTTTCAATTTCTCAAAGCATTCAGACTTGTTGCGATGCAGGTAAACGTATCTGTATCTCGAGTAATCGTCAATGTAAGTGACGAACTACTCATACCCTCCACGAGCCTGTGTAGACATGGGCCCACATAAGTCAGAATGGATCAATTCCAAGACATCCTCTGCTCGAGACTGACTAGCCTTAAAAGGCCTAGAGGACATCTTTCCCTCGATGCAGGATTCTCAGACTTGATAGGGTATAGGCAGGACTAAGTCCAATGTACCGTCATCTGCAAGTCGGTGAATCCGCTTCAAGTTGATGTGAACCAGTCTCAAGTGCCAGAGATATGTAAGATCCTCATCAGAAGAAATAAACTTTCTCTTTCTAGGATTATCGATTTCAGATGAATCACATGCAAAAGCAAGGACGGTTCTGATGAAAGTAAGCAACATAAAGAGAGTTGATCAACATCCTAAAATGGATAACATTGTTATTCCCAATGACAGAAATAAATAACTATCATAAATAACAAAAATATCCATGTGAAGCTGATAAACATTTGTCTTGCCGGAAAACACGACCCAAAATAAAACTCTCAAAATTACTTTATTCATCAAAACATAAGGAGAAAAAGAACTTCATGAGGCTCCGTCTAAAAATGTTGCCTTCCATGCAACTGGTATTTTCTTCCAGTGTCCTTTCTTACCGAACTTAAAACACATGTCCTTCATAGTTGCAGCCCTAGGCTTCCTGTTAGCCTCTATATCCTTTGCAGTTGCCTTCCAGCTTTCTTCTTAATCCCTCTTTTCCACTTCATACCTTTCAGTATAGCAGAGAGATTACCATAAGTAGCTAAGGCAACCTTCTGAGGATTCATGACTGATTTAGCTGCCATCAAGTCATTGAGTAACTCGTTAAGAGTATTCTCTTTCTTGTTCTTGATAACATTCAGTCTGAAACTCTCAAAGGACTTGGGTAGAGAGTTCAGTATGATATCGACTTTGGCCTCAGCGTCGATACCTCCACCGTGCACAGTCAGCTCATCTATGAGGTAAGTCATGTAAACTACGAGCTCTCTCACTGAGCTACCATCAGTCATTTTTCTACTCACGATTTCCCTCATGAGATTAAATCTTATAGCTCTATCAGTTTCCCCATAGGTCGCCTCCAGATTGGCCATAATGTCATAGGCATCCCTATGGTGCTGATGCTGCTGCTGTAAGACTTTCGACATAGTGGTCATCATGTAGCACTTGACTACATTGTTCGATTTCTCCCACTTGTTGTAATAGTCTACTTCCTCCTAAGAGGACTCAGCAATGGGCACTATAGGACGAAGTACTTGCAGAACGAACATATGTTCTTCTGCAATCAGGATGTATTCAAGATTGCGCTTCCATTCCAGGAAGTTTGGACCAGTTAAAGAATTTTATGCAAGAATATTGATGACATTAGACATAGACATATCGGAAACAAATAAATAATCTTAATAAGAACAAACATGCAGAATATTCGAAAACAAATGCATTGAAAACCTCTTGATAAATTAAATACAAATGTTTTCCACTAACAGTCCAAGAGTTCCCACCGCAAGCTACACTCGTAGACGTTTACGATGTCATCCTCAACCAGACTGCGAGTTTTAAGCCCCAATCCTTTAATTTCATACCATGTTAGGAATCCTTAGACACATGAAATTAATTATTAGTGTAAAACCTTAGACCAAGCTATCTCTCAAGAACGGGGAAGCAACAACTGCATTATATTCTAAGATACTTCTAAGCACTTACCCACAAATTTAACTCCAGCCAAAAGAGACAGTTTTGCATGGCGTGTAACCATACCACACGACCCTTAAAGCCTTTGTTATCTATAATTTAAATCAATCCTAGAATACTTATGAGAAAGAATAACGCAAGCTACACTCATAGACGTTTACGCAAAACCCTCCCACTATTCACTTGATTTAAATTGTTTGTCTAGAAATCCCAACAACTGCAGCCCATGCACCTCCAGGAATTAGCAAGCTACACCCTTAGACACTTACTAAGACGTGAGATACACTTACAGTCTAGGATCACTTTGTGGAGGTCGATTGATTTTAATTAAAAAACCCGCCTTGTATTTTTTATTCAAAAGGTTTCTTAAATACGCACATAACTAATTTCTTGTCATTATATTTTCCCAAATTTTTGCATGTAATTCAACAAGCCTAAAAATTTAAAATATAATCCGATAAGAAATTAATCACATAAGCACGCTATTAAAGCTTTAAATAATAAAGCAGTAAAACATGCTTTCCTATTATCTACACATGCTTCTTGCGCAAATAATGAATCACATATCATACGAAGGCAATTAAGACAAACAAAAATTCCTCGTGGCCCCAAAACAGGAAAATAAAAATAATCCTATCAATTACAAAATTTGAAATTTGAATATTGAATTTGGATAACTCCAAATCTTTCACAAATCTTACAGGGCCTTGATATCCTCAACCACCAAATCTTTTTGGATATAGAGTTTTGTGATTTGAAAATTGGTCCCACAATCCAACTGCAAGCCCTAGGGTTTACAACCGAATTGCACCAGCCGTCAAACCTCGAACCACCACTGCAGTAGCAGCAGCCGCCGGCCGACAACGACCGTTGTCGCCGCCGCCGCCGCCGCCGTCGCTCGGCCTAGCCGCGCATCGCGCACACGCACACGCTCAAGCGCACGCCATTGCGCATCTGCCACCATGCGCGGCTGCCGCCGTGAGCCACCTGCCTGCGTGGCTGCACTGCTGTATCGCGCGGCCACTGCCGGCGTACGCACCATGCCCGTGCAGCTGCACTGTCGCCGATGCGTTGCCCGCAGCCGCACGCCACGGCAGGCTGCCTGCCTACCGCCGTACTGCGCTGCTCTGTCGCGGCTGCATGTCGCGCGCGACCACCAGCCACCACCGTTACCACGCCAGTCTCCATCTTCGTTCTTCGACCCGTACAAATTACAGATTGAAAAATAAAATATTAAAATAGACTATTCTATTACAATTTTGCCTATCAAATCTAATCATGGATTTTCTCAAGATTTTACAAAACTTATTTAATCCAAACACGGATAAACCACCGCGGATTAAATCAAACGGGTTGCCACGAGGAAAAAAAACCAAACCATCCACAACAATTAAATAATTCATTCATACATGCATAATCGAATTAAATTGCTCATCCAACAGAGCCATGAAACCGAGACCAGGCTCTGATACCAATTGTAGGAATTTGTGGCAAACCGAATCACCAAATCCAAATAAGTCGGACCGTTCATGGATGTTGAGAACAATTACCAATTCAATAAACCCTAGCATGCTCCTATGAATTAAATACTGTGGATTATCGAGTTTACCTTAACTCCGTAGTGTCAAATCCAATCTTTCGCGTTTGAATTCCAATCCCTTGATTCAACCACGTGAATTAATTAAATCCACGAAAACAGAAATTAGATAAATCCAATTTCTAGATTTAATTAAAAAGAAAGAGAGGAAAAGAATAATCTATTCTCCAGATTAGGCCTTTAGATTTGTATCCCACTGTTGTTCAATCCTGCTACTGGTGAGGATTCCACAGGACTGTGAATTGTGTAAGCCAGAGTTGAATTTCTCCTCCTCCCGAACACAACAGATGCGCCGGCCACTCTCTCTCTCTCAATTAGGGTTTCAACTGATTTGAATTGTGATACAAACTGAGAGAGAGAGGACTGTCTATTTATAGACCTTGGGTTTTAACCCTAATGGGCTACTGGGCCACTTTTCAACATATTTAATTGGGCCAGACCTGGGACCTAATGCAAATAATAAAGTGGGCCTATGTCCACAACCCAGGACACAATTAATTAATTAATATTAATTCTTTTTCAACACAAAATTAATACTGACCTACCCTTTTATTACCACGTTATGAGAACGGGCTGCATTTACTTAAGAATCCCTATATTTAAGGTTACTGGACATTCATTAATTTATTGGAGCTTTTGACAAGCTACCACAATTAATTAATATCTTATTTTCCTGAGCAGTACCACTCAAACATTATCACTCGTGCTTGAACTTAATCAGCCTGCAGGACTTTAGCACGATGAATGTTATTGAGCTCCACAATAAATGCTCCCATCCTATTACTCGGATATGGTTACCTAGCTCCAATCTCAGGCTGTAATACACGAGCTACAGTTACCCAATATGCGGGTATACGAGCACGTTACTCAGGCTCTCCACCATGGTGATAGCGTATTTTGCAACACGCTATTCTGCAAGTGTACAGACCACTGCATAGGGCAAGTAATAATTTATCGAACACGAAGATTGCAGGCTCGAACAAGCACTAAAATGTAGACACCTTACTACTATATAGACAAATTGGTAAAGAGGTTTATTTATTTAGACTAGGCAATATTGAAAGACAATAATAAAATAGACAATTGAATTATTTGAGTTTAGAAAATATGAGAAACTAGGATTTCACGGTAATCCACTTTGAAGAACAATCAAACAATAATTTATATAATCCGATTCCATTTTAATATCCAAAAACGAGAGTTAATCTCATAAATCTTATCAGGCGACCCTCTCGGACTCTAAACCATAACATGGAAATAAAAGGCCTAATGACTCCTCTCAGATAATTGAACCTTAGATATAAAAACCCTTCAATAGTTCAAATTCCTCTCGGATAATTGAACCATCAAATCTAATTATTCTGCGTCTTAATCGATAACCTAGACCTCACGGTTCAAAAATTACCAATTCAAATTACAATCAATGGCCAGTATCTCGTAATTAAAGAAAAGCTCATATATAATTAAAACATCAATGAAAAGGGAAAATCAAATCATATAAACGATGGAATAATTATTCAACAAATTTCAAAACCCTAGAATCCACAAACGAATTTAGCCAATCATGCTAAATTCCACAAAAAACAAAGAAGTAAAGAGTCATTAAATTGAAAAACATGGAAACCAAAATCTGAGGTCTTCAATCTTCAAGTTTTTGATCTTGCTCTTCAAGTCTACTTTGCTCCAGCTTTCGCCAAAAGTTTTCCTCTCAAAAATATGGTGAAGGGTCGTTTTTTAGTCTTGGAAGCCTCTATTTATACTTATCTCCTTCAAACGCAAAAAGATATGGGATTTGGATCAATTTTTGCCAAAAAGGTCACAATCGGCGACCTATAAGACGTCGATGGCGACCGCCGAGCGTGTGCCCGGGTCGCCATCTCTGCACCGTGCAAAAAAGCCTGAAAATTGCACGATCGGCGACCAGAATGCATGAACGGCGGTCACCATTCATGCAGTTCAGTCGCTGTTCATGCGCCGAAGCAAAATGTGGGAATTTACAGGATCGGCAACCCATATGCATGATCGGCGACCGTCGTTCATGCAGTTTGGGTCGTCGTTCACATTGCGACTTAAAATAGAAGCTTTTTTGTCGATCTCTTCTCACTTTTTCCTCTTCTCGGTGCAACGACACATCAACTAGCTTCATGGTGCTCGATCATATTGTGTAAACGGCTTAATTGTGCGTGAATCCTTCAAAGATAACCCAAAACCAAGCCAAACGTAATATTTCTTAAAAGTATATAATTATGGCATACAATTATCATTGAACAACCTAATCTTAGTCAAAAGGCCAGCAGATTCACATCAGTAAATGCACAAAATGAGTGTTTATCAACCCCCCAAACTTAAACTATTGTTCGTCCTTGAACAATGAGGAAGACAAATAAAAGAACAGGTAAACACGAGGGGTGCATTTATTGATCAAAATTTGTTTCAAACACAAAGAGGGTTGTGATTCCCACACCAGCAAACATGACACTCATCAATTTAGTGCAATAGTTTCTAGTTTCAATCCCGACCTCTAAGAGTCTGCTTCTCACAGGATAGTGTATCACTCAAATTTTGCTCAAAGTGTAGTAAGGGCTAGTGTATACTCTCAACTGTCAACTGTACAACTTTCCTACCATAGGCTTGCTTATCATCTAAACTCTTCACTGACTTTGGAAGTGGTAGGACAAAGATAAAAAAGGTCTTTATTCTAGGTTCTAATGTAGGCACATTGGTGAAAGGTATGGAATATTTGGCTAAGTGATTGAATAACTGCAACCTTATAACTCCACTCACACAAGTACTCCTCATCGCATACCATACTTATTGACTGACTGACTTATACAATATACCGCAACTCAACTGAAAGACTACGCATCCCATAAGTACAATTCAATAGGATTCAAACTCAACAATGACACTATGCACACTTTGTGCATTAATAAACTCAACGATGACATTATGCACACTTTGTGCAATAATAAACTCAACAATGACATTATGCACACTTTGTGCAGTTTATTGGATTATTCATCGCTCCTTTTTTTTTACTCTATTGTCCACTAAAAACTTTTTGGACAATGCTTGACTACGAATTATATAGTTTCACCACCTATCATCAACAGATACCCATACAACTCCATCCACGCCTCCTATCATCCGGTTCAGAAAGAAAGGTTTAAAGGCTCAACGGGCTTAGCAAAGGATTATGTAATGGGTTAGTGTTTGGGTTAAATGAGGCTTATGAAACGATGGCCTAAGATCATTTCTAAGTCCATGACACTCTCTATGCAATTTTGAGACAGAAACCAAAGCAAGTTCTAGAGGTAAAGTGTACAGTGACATTCTCTCAATCAAACGAATCACAGGCTCAAATTCTCACAGGCTATAAGCATGTCCTTGATGCCAGAATTAATTCCACAAATGCATACACCTCATCAATTCATGTGTAGTTCAATAATTCAAGTTTAACTTGATCAATAATATGAAAATATAACTCTTGTCACATCATTTCAAATCCCGCTACATTGTGGTCAAATAGTAGAGCTTCCAATTACAGACCCAGTACAACAAAATTAATTGAAAGCAATAAAATCAGTAAAAGGAATTTTAAACACTGAAAGCAAGTTAAACAATTACAGACCGGTTACTGAATCAAGTTAATACACAAAGTGCCACCTTAGATCACAAATCTCAAGTAGTTCCACATCAACAAGAGATAAAGAAAACAAAAATGGTAGAAGCCCACATCTCCCGATCACACCCCCTCCCCCAAACTTATTCAATACAAAGGAAAGAATAAGTTTGTGGGGAAACGATCACGGAGATATGTGTGAAACCTCGATAGGCAGTCACTGCGGCGGCAGCCAATACTGTGGAAATCGGGCCATGAACTGGCGCATCTCCTCCTGAGCCTGGTGTTGGCGCTCCCACTTTGCCTGCTGCTGCTGCCACTGATGGTGTTGCTCCTCCTCGAACGAGTGGCGCTCCGTGGCATAAGTGGTCTATGCTATGGACAGTGCCTGAAGCTGCGCGTTCCACTCTCCCCACTGCTGCTCAAGTGAACTCAGTCGCTCCTCAAACGCCACGCGGTGGGTGCGGTGCTCATAGAAAGTAGAGGACTCCCCCGCGGGTCTACTGGATGAACCAGCCTGAGTATGATCCGAGGGCGGCTGCTCCAAAAAAAGTGGCTAGTCGGAACCCTGTCCTCGCTCGCCCCCTGCTCTTGCTCTCTCTCCATGTCTCGCTCATCTCCGTGCGGCCGGTGAGGCCCGTGCTCGGCCTCTGCAGCCTGAATGGCCTGAGTGTGGGCCAGTGTGTCCAGGCGCCTTGCTGAATCCCTACGTTAGTAAGCTTGGGATTCGGCAAAGAAAAGTGCATCTGGTTCCGCTGCCGGAAGTAGTAGGGAGGATGGCTCGTGGTGATGAAGCGGAGGTCGGCTAACCGCTCCAAGTCAAGCAGTACCGTAGGCTCTGCTCTCATGTGGACTTTCGAAATCCCCAGGGAGTGTATGATGTGTTCCAAAGGGCCCCTATGCAAATGACTCCCCGTTCGGCTGACGCGACTCACCGAGACTGCTGTAGGAAGGTCATAGCCCAATTCATCTTCTGTTGGTGTAACATGGCACATTAGCTCAGATTCCCTAACAGAGCCATTATCCTTTCGAGCAAAAAGTGTGTGCGCTAGAAAGCGCTGGATAATCCGCAGTACAGGATTTCAGATCTGGGTTGCTTTGGATGTCCCCGACACCCAAGTACTGTCAGCTTGAAGAGTAAGTTGAGGCCAAAAGACTGTGGCATTAAATCCTTGAGTCCGTAGATAGTATCCCAAATTAGGTACCCCCAAAGGCACGATTGATCTCTTTAACCATGAGACTCCTGTCCTCATTCATAGCCCGGAACTTAGCCCCAACTGGCGTGGTCCTGTCAGATGTGGTCACCCGGAGCGTGCTGAGGACTTCATAAGTGATTCTCTTGTGGGTGAGGGCCGATAGAGTGAGAATGGGGCCCCACCCAATGTTGTCGAAAAGCTCCCGGACACCATCATATAATCCAAGTGTCTGAAGGGCGTTGGTGTTGATATAGCACGTGCTTTCAACTCCCCGTTTGACCAACCATTCAAAATGCACCACATAGTCTACTTCACCAAGGTCAATGCCCATAGATTCCGGGGTAGGCGGGGCGGGCTCGATGGCTCGGTATCTGGGAGGCATGATGATCTGCACTTAAAAGACTATAATCAGAACCAATCGACATGAAGACAACAAAACTTTTCAAAACAAATAAACTAATTCCCCTCGAGTAAGCTCAAATAAATTCACTTTCCTAAACTCTAATTAGCAATTTCCACCATCTACACCTCCAATATCAAAAACCATAACCCCAAACTCAATTAAGAGTGAACATGCAAATGAGACCTAAATCTAAACGAAATCAATACCAAAGAAATTAAATAAATGCTACGAAAACAATCATTAACCCAAGATAGCTAGAGTAACAAACAATATGACTAAATGTAGCAAATTAAACCTCAATATGCAAATACCCCCAAACTCAAAGTCCTAAACTAAACATAATTCAATTCTCAAGAATCCAAACCCCCAATTCAACTCTTAAGCCTTAGGAATGCTAAAATAGTCAACAAGAACCATAAATATGCAAAATGTGATATAAAACTCAAATTAATAGGTAAAAATGAAAATTAACACAAGTATTCAAGACTTCGACCTACATTATCAACTATGGAATGAAATAGAATGCAATAAAGAGCTAGAGTATGAATATTACCTTGAATGTAAAGCAAATTGACCAAAATTTGAAAAACCCTAGACATTTGGGGTTCCACGATTTGAACGAAATTGGAGAAATTAAACGGATAGAAGTCTTCTAACTATGATGGGTAGGTAATGTGTGGAGGGATTTGGTGAGATTTTGTGTATTGGAGGAGAAATTTTAGGGAGAAGATGGGTTGAGTTCGTGTGTGTTTTGAAGATATGAAGAAAATATTTGGATTTGAGGGAAAAAGGGGAGGAATCGGATATGTATGCGTGTTTTTGCACAATTAGCGACCAAAAAAAACATGATTGACGGTCGCCGAGCGTGTTCTGGGTCACCAATCGTGTGCCAAACTTAAATTCTGAAAAAATGCATGATCGGCGACCGCCATTCATGTAAAAGGGTCGCCATTTGGCCCTCGTACTGAAATTAACAATTTTGCATGAATGGCGACCCAGCCAACATACTCGGCGACCGCCGAGTATGTTTTCGGGTCGCCGTTCATGTCACGAACCTGAAAAATTCTGACGACGAACTCGGCGACCTATTTTTCATGTGCGGCGACCACCGTTCATGTCCCTGGGTCGCCGTTTGTGTAATTTCCAGCGAAAATCCTTTGTTTTATCTCCTTTCCTGCACCCAATGAACTCAACAACCAAAAGTGAACGTATAATGTGGAAAATGGGGAAAATGACTCAAATGTGAACAAATTAAAGCCAATAACGAAAACTAATAAAGGTTGGGTTGCCTCCCAACAAGCGCTTTATTTAATGTCTGTAGCTAGACAAAGCAGTACACACCCTAAGGATCTGCGAGATGGAGCTCGCATACAAATACCACAAACTCAGATTGGACATATGTCTTGACTCTATGACCATTAACATTAAACTTTGTGCCATCAGACCCAAGTAAATCTAGAGTGCCATTAGAATTAACCTTTTGAATCAGATACGGGCCAGTCCATCTAGACTTAAGTTTTCCAGGGAACAAACGGAGATGAGAATTAAAAACAAGTACTTGATCCCCTGGAGTGAAGTCGCGGCTGCGAATGCGCTGGTCATGAAGTTTCTTGGCGCGCTCTTTGTACAGCTTTGAACTTTCGTATGTCTCAATCTGAAATTCTTCAAGCTCAGTTAGCTGGAGGCACCTCTGCTCAGCTGCTATCTTCAGATCCCAATTAATCTTCTTTACTGCCCAGAACGCTCTATGCTCCAATTCAACTGGTAAGTGGCATGACTTCCCAAATACCAACTGGTACGGTGACATACCTATTGGAGTCTTGAATGCTGTCCGGTATGCCCATAGAGCATCATCCAAGCGAGTGGCCCAATCCTTCATGGAAATCACAGATTTTTCCAGGATTTTCTTGATCTCTCTATTGGCCAACTCCGCTTGTCCATTGGCCTGAGGATGATATGTTGAAGTGATTTTGCGGCGAACTCCATATTTAGCCAGTAGACTGCCCAACCACTTATTCCTGAAATGTGACCCTCCATCGCTCAGCAGTGCTCTAGGTGCTCCAAAGTGAGTCAGAATGTTCATCTGTAGGAATTTTAGCTCCACCTTCGAGTCACTAGTCAAAGTGGGGATAGCCTCAACCCACCGGGTCACATAATCCACAGCTAAGAGGATGTATTGATATCCATGGGAATTTGGGAAGGGTCCCATGAAATCGATGCCCCATACATCAAAAGGCTCTATCTCGAGCATGTACTTCTCAGGCATCTCATCCTTCTTCGAGATATTTCCCATCCTCTGGCATCTATCGCATCTGGCCACGAACTTCTGACAGTTGCGGTAAACATTAGGCCAATAAAAACCGCTGGTGAGGATTTTTATGGCTGTCCTGTTCGCCGCACAGTGGCCTCTGTATGGGGACAAATGACAGTTCCCCATTACCTGCTCTCGCTCTTGCATCTCGATGCACCGCCTAATTACCATATCAGCACAGCGGCGGTAGAGGAATGGCTCATCCTAGTAGTAAAACTTGCAGTCATGTAAGAACTTCCTCTTCTGATGTGGGGACAGATCAGGTGGTAGAACACCGACAACTAGATAATTAACCAGATCCATATATCATGGATCTACCTCCTCAGCTACGAGCAGCTGCTCGTCTGGAAATACCTCAGTAATCCGAATCCGAAGATCATCTCCTTCCACCGGATTCTCCAGTCACACCCCTTGCGGTCTTTAATTTCCATATCGAACTCCTGTAGCAGCAGGATCCACCGGATCAGTCGTGACTTTGCCTCCTTCTTCTCAAACAGATACCAGATCGCAGCATGATCCGTATACACCACCGTCTTTGCCCCAACCAGATAAGCCCGAAACATATCGAAAGTGAACACCACCGCAAGCAATTCCTTCTCGGTAGTTGTGTAATTGACCTGGGCTTCATCCAAGGTCTTGCTGGCATAATGTATAACCCTGAAAATCTTGTTTCTTATCTGTCCCAGAGCAACCCCAACTGCAGTATCGCTGGCATCGCACATCAGCACAAAGGGCTCTGACCAGTTTGGTGAGATAAGAACCAGAGTAGTAGTGGGGCCAGCTTCACCTTCTCAAAAGCCTACAAACATTGGTTAACAAAAACAAAATTTGCATCTTTCATAAGCAAAGAACTCAGAGGTTTAGAGATTTTAGAAAAATCCCTGATAAACCTCCGGTAAAAGCCTGCGTGACCCAGAAAGCTCCTCACCGACTTCTCATTAGTGGGGGGTGGCAGCTTGGAGTTCGCCACAATCTTGGCGCGATCTACCTCCAAACCTGCAGCAGAAACCTTATGACCGAGGACAATGTCCTCTCGCACCATAAAATGGCACTTCTCCCAATTCAGAACCAGGTTAGTTTCTTGACAACGCTGCAGAACAATAATTAGGTTTTCTAGACAATTCAAACGAATGACCAAACACAGAAAAATCATCCATGAACACATCCATAATATTCTCAACTAGCCCGCTAAAAATAGACATCATGAACCTCTGAAATGTAGCAGGAGCATTACATAAACCAAAAGACATGCGTCTATATGCAAAAACTCCATATGGGAAGGTAAAAAAACACTTATGCTGGTCATCGGGGGCTATCGCTAATTGGTTATATCCTGAATAACCATCTAAAAAATAGTAAAAATCATACCCCGCTAACCTATCCAGCATCCGATTAATAAAAAGGGAGAGGAAAGTGGTCCTTACGAGTAGCACTATTAAGTGCTCTGTAATCAATGCACATCCTCCAGCCAGTAACTGGCCTGTGGGCGATCTCCTGGCCACTTTCGTCATTGATGACACTAGTGCCTCCCTTTTTAGCCACCACTTGGGTGGGGCTCACCCATTCACTATCTGAATTGGCATAAATCATGTCAGCATCTAGTAATTTCAGCACCTCCTTCCGCACGACCTCCTGCATGATAGGATTCAACCTTCGCTACGGCTACACCTTAGGTTTGTATCCCTCTTCTAATAAAATCTTGTCCATACAAATAGAAGGGTTAATACCCTTTATGTCAGATAACGACCACCCAATAGCAGATTGGTGGTCTCTCAAAACCCGCAGTAATCTGTCTAACTGACTAGAAGAGAGAGTAGCAGATACTATTACCGGATAGGTATTATTTTCACCTAGGTAGGCATACCTCAGATAATCCGGTAGGGGTTTCAGCTCTAGTACTGACGGCTCCTTTTTATCCTCCTGCAGCAGAGCCTTCTTGTGAGCCTCTTCATCTTCTTCCTCGCTCCTCAGCTTCAGAAAATTAGCACTTTCCACCATGCTCTTTTCACCTGCACCATCAATTGCTATAACAACCTCTAGCAGCTCATCACAGGCATCATATAGCTCATCACAAGAATAAACAGAATTTTGTGCCCCATAATCTAAAGAATCAGTAGAAATAACAGATGAGTCAAAAGGATACAAAACCTGCACCATGTTGCACTCCTCGAAACAGTCGTCGGAGTCATGCTGCTCCATGGCCTTGTAAATGGAGAAGGTGATCTTTTCATCATTCACCCTCAGAGTAAGCTCTCATTTCTTCACATCTTTGAGAGCATCAACAGAATGGAGGAAGGGCCTCCCAAGAATCAAAGGTATATTCCAGTCCTCTTCCATGTCCAGGACCATGAAGTCAGCTGGGAAAATAAATTCCCCAACCTTCACCAGCACATCCTTTACTACCCCTTTAGGGTAGTTCACCGACCTGTCAGCCATCCGGAGTGTGATGGTAGTTAGTTTGATGTTCCCGATCCAGAGCTTCTTATAAATGGAGAGGGGCATCAGATTGATGCTAGCCCCTGAGTCGCATAACACCATCTCAAAATTCTGCCCCCCAATCACACAGGTGATCGAAAAATAGCCAGGATCGGCCCTTTTTACTGGCATCTTTTTCTGAATAATAGCACTGCACTCTTCGAACAAATTCACTGTCTCGAATGTGGCAAAGGGCTTCTTCTGCTTAACCATGTCCTTTAGAAATTTCATGTACCCAGGGATCTCCTGTACCACTTCAATCAAAGGCAAATTGATGTGGATCTTCTTAATGTGTTCCAGGAACCTCTTGTATCTCTCCTCCTTTTGCTTCTTAGCAAATCGCTGTGGGAAGGGAATACTGATGGGAACAGCTGGTTTGGGACTGTCTTCAGGACAAGTCCACTTGCTCTTTTGAGTCTCCTTGTCAAGGCCCCCATAAAAATGACAGACCTGCTGCTTCTCAGTAAATCCATGGCTAGGAAAAGCGCACAGTAAACCCTTATAGCGCTCCCATGCCTCATACAATGACTCCCCAGCAAATTGTCTGAATTGAGATATTTAAGTCTGCAATCTGATGGTCTTGCTGGGCGGGAAGAACTGAATCAGAAACAGCTTGCACAACTCCTCCCAGGTGGTGATCTCACTGTGGTTCAGAGACAGATAGCAAGAGAGGGCTCTGTCAAGCAGTGTAAAGGAAAACAGACGCAGTCTGATGTAGTTAATCGGCACCTGATTCTGCTTGACCGTGTCGCACAGCAGTAGGAATGACTGGATGTGCACATGGGGATCCTCAGACGGTAGTCCGCCAAACTGATTCTGCTGAGCAGTGTGAATCAGTCCAGTATTCAGCTCAAAGTTTGGTGTGTCCACCTTCAGCCCAAAATCTGCGTGGCGATGCCTATCAGTCATAAGCTCATACATCTCGTCAATGGTGGGCTGTCTAGGCACTTGTGGAGGCTGTTGCTCCTGGAGTCTCAGATTCATCTCCTGCAGTTGCCTCTGCAGCTCGGTTATCTGTGCTGCTTGATTGTTGTCAGCCGTCGGGAATGGTAACTTTCTTCTGGCGGAATTCCTACGGTAGGTGGATTCAATTTCTGGATCTGTGGGTTTAAGTGCTGGACCCTTTGATCTGGTTCGCATATACTACCTGAAAGATAACACCAGAAGTGATTAACACAGAAAACAAAATAAAAATGCGTAAAAATAAAGTCTAGAGTAAATAGCACAATATCAGAATTAGTGTCAATTATAAATCTATGCAATCCACGACAATGGCGCCAAAAACTTGATAGCGTATTTTACAACACGCTATTCTGCAAGTGTACAGACCACTGCAGAGGGCAAGTAATAATTTATCGAACACAAAGATTGCAGGCTCGAAATATAATCAAGCACTAAAACGTAGACACCTTACTTCTATCTAGACAAATCAGTAAAGAGGTTTGTTTATTTAGACTAGGCAATATTGAAAGACAATAATAAAATAGACAATTGAATTATTTGAGTTTAGAAAATATGAGAAACTAGGATTCCAAGGTAATCCACTTTGACGAACATTCAAACAATCATTTATATAATCCGATTCCAGTTTAATTTCCAAAAACGTAAGTTAATCTCATAAATATTATCAGGCGACCCTCTCGGACTCTAAACCATAACATGGAAATAAAAGGCCTAATGACTCCTCTCGGATGTGCAAGAGGACTTTTACTCTTAAGAAAAACCTTAGATTTAAAAACACTTCAATAGTTCAAATTCTTCTCGGATAATTGAACCATCAAATCCAATTATTCTACGTCTTAATCGATAACCTAGACCTCTCGTTTCAAAAATTACCAATTCAAATTACAATCAATGGCCAGTATCTCGTAATTAAAGAAAAGCTCAGATATAATTAAAACATCAATGAAAAGGGAAAATCAAATCATATAAATGACGGAATAATTATTCAACAAGTTTCAAAACCCTAAAATCCACAAAGGGATTTAGCCAATCATGCTAAATTCCACAAAAACAAAAAAGTAAAGAGTCATTAAATCAAAAAACATGGAAACCAAAACCCAAGGTCTTCAATCTTCAAGTCTTCAATCTTGCTCTTCAATCTGTTTTGCTCCAGCTTTCTCCAAAAGTTTTCCTCTCAAAAATATGGTGAAGGGTCGTTTTTTAGTCTTGGAAGCCTCTATTTATACTTATCTCCTTCAAACCCAAAAAGATATGGGTGAAAATTGCACGATCGGCGACTGGTATGCATGAACGGCGGTCGCCATTCATGCATTTCGGTCGTCGTTCATGTGCCGAAGCAAAATGTGGGAATTTACGGGATTGACGGCCCGTATGCATGATCGGCGACCGTCGTTCATGCATTTTGGGTCGCCGTTCACGTCGCGACTGAATCTGGAAGCTTTTTCGTCGATCTCTTCTCATTTTTTCCTCTTCCCGATGCAACGACACATCAACTAGCTTCAGGGTGCTCGATCATATCCTGTAAACGGCTCAATTGTGCATGAATCCTGCAAAGATAACCCAAAACCAAGCCAAACGTAATATTTCTTAAAAGTATATGAATATGGCATACAATTTTCACTGAACGACCTAATCTTAGTCAAAAGGCCAGCAGATTCACATCAGTAAATGAACAAAATGAGTTTTTATCACATGGCAAGTTAAAGCAACAGTCAACTCGTGCATAACCATGAACCTTCGTTAGGGTTTGGACTCAATCAAGATCGAGATCTTGTATTCTCTGATGTCAGATAGTAGAATACATCTCACTGTGGCCCAATCAATTTGTAACCGCACGTACCAGCATATCATCTTTGCGACTATGATGCAGCCTACACTGACAGACTTATCCTCGTACGCTGTCTTGGGTGTGATAGTATTTATATCTCACTAAGTCAAGTGATCGTACTGTCTTCTGCGATCTACAACATGTCGTATGATCGTTCCTATCGGTGAGATAAGAGGATATCGTTGTTACTCGTATGTAAGTTTGTTTAACAGATATGAAATACCATTGAATGTGTACTCATTTTAATAAATTCTTTCTGTATATAAAACCAAACAGGTTCATCTTTGCGTCCAAACGACAGTATTCATCAGTTTAAGGAATCTCGAATTGGTTGTTCTATGTGACGAACTTGGAGTTTCGTCTTTTCAGACTTTAAGGCATCTCCAATCCTTAAAATATGTACTCTTTAGTACATTTCCTCAACTGATCTTTATTGTTTCATGCGTTGGGACCTAGACTAGGAAGTCCATGTTGGTGCCATCATCTTGAAAACTTAGAATGCAGAAACTTAAATAAAGTAATAAACGAGACAAGATATTTATAGTGGGGTGGATCCTTAAGTCCTACGTCCACTCTTTGGAATATAATCCAGGAATTCACAACATAACAGATTACAAGATCCTCACAATCTATAGCTAGCCTTCGAATGCCAATGTCCATCGGCCTGCTAGCACACCCGCCCAGAAATTTGGTCTTCTTCATTCTTCAGTCTTGAAGTGAGGACGCACCTCGCAGCCTTCAAATTGGAATTGTGGATGTTTGCTATTCTTCCCAGAACTTTGATTGGTTGGCAGTTGCCCGTGAGAATCGGAATTCCGATAAAGTAAACAGACTGTTGTGTATATTACTTGAAAAGTAATAACACCAAGTAAAAATCTTATGCTTGAAAGCTAATCCTCGTGTTCTCGAAAGACACGTGGAAATATTCAGAGAACTTTTGAGAGCTTTTTGACAGAGTTTCGACTTGTTCAATCGAAAGATTCAGGTACTCTCCTCCGAAGATGTGTTTTGTTATTTATAGGTAGATTGATGATCATTTGAATTTTTGTCCGTTAGAGACAAAGAGCATATCGTCCAATCATCACCCCTACTTGTCTGCTGTAGCAGCCTGCTCAGCACTGTTCTGATTTGCTTTTGCTTTTGTGTAGTGTACTTTCACTTGCTCTTGCCATAGCAAGTTTTAGTCCGAGGAACTTAAAACTGAAGATTCGTCGTTCATGATTGTTGGCAGACTTCTTTAAGGAATCTTGGATAGCACTTTGAGTTCCACTTAGATTCCTTTTGTCTTCTCGCTTTTCACGTGCTCTTTATAGCTTTGAAACTGAAAATTGAATTCTCTAGTTTTCAAGTTTCTAGTTTCCTTTGGTGTAGCATCGCAGGTGAAAACTCAGTTTCCAAAAACTAATTTTCTCGTTCTTTTCAAGTTTCAAGTTCTTAAACAAGACTTCTAATTTCTAGTTTCTTAGTTTCTTCAACTTTAAGTTCTGAAACTTGACTTCAGACATCTCGAGCTCTCTATTCTAGTTTCTAGTTTAGAAACTAGGTTTCTGTCTTCTTGATCTTCAGAGCTTCCAATTTCTAGTTTCTTCAACTTCCAGTTTCAAATTTCTCTATTACAACTCAATACATCCTATATAAGAATTATATGTAGAAACTGATTAGAAACTTAAAAGCTAGTTTTGACACACCAAAAGTTCATTAAATGGACTATTTAGTTTATTAATTATCAAGTGGATGATTCCATGTATAACATTATTATAATTTTATAATGTTATATTACTTTATTATATATTTGAGAAAAAAATCCAAATCAAATTATTTTTGTAGTAATTAGAAGAACATCATATTACAATTTATTTTAGTTTAATATATTTTCTAAATATATAAATTATAATAAATTTAAGTTTAAAAATATAAATCTTTCATTTATTTTTATTTTTTGGATTTTAATATATTTGAACAACTAAATCGGACATATTGTGAAAACTGGATTGATTAAAATCTAATCTCATGTAAAATTTAAAAAAATGCAAATTTTATTGTTTTATTAAATTGATTAATCAATATGAATCAACCAATTTAAAATATTAATTATGAGACTCCAATTGATTTGTTTATAATATCCCAAGACAAATTAACCAAATAAACTTCAAATGTCTATTAAATATATTTCTTTGAATAATTATCTATTTTTGCTATAGATATTTAAGGGAATTATTTAGAAAAAAATTATCCACAAAAAGAATATTAAATTAAATAAGAAAAAATAAAAACACAAGAATTTGAATCTTATTATCCGTAAAGATTTATAAAAGTAAAATATTACATTACTTCATTTATGTATCAATTAATTTAAATAAAATCAATTCACAAATTTAAAATGATCAACTAAAAATAGCAATCACAAAGTCAACATAAATATCAATATATATTGCATTCATAAATTTTATTTATTTATTTTTTATGATTCTTATATAAATTCAAATCAATAAATAATTGCATAGAACCCAATGAGATAATTATAATAAACATAATTCTTGCGCATCGCACGAGTGTTATACTAGTTATAGAATAATTGTAGAACACAAATTTATAAATAAATTAAACCGTTCAACATAAGACTATACCAAAACCTTTTAGTTTTTTATATAGAATTTATTAATTAAATTCCATCCCATTCAAATTCTTCATTAAAGTTCAAACTTATGATCTATTGGACACAGTTAAGACACTAGTCACTTAGTGTTGGTCCCAAAATCAGAGTAAGGCAAACTACGGCGGAAATCTTTCACGGTTGGGCCCTCCGAACTAGTGATTCTAGCACCATCTTGGGTTCAGAAATGCGAATTTATAGTGAGCGATATATTTCTTAGTTGAGATTTAGTAATATACTCCAACACTTGAGGTGTTGGGTTTTAAGTCTAAGCAGAAATTAAATAAAACAATAAATAATGCATTGATTTATAGAAGTTCAAACCAAATCATCATACTCCCTCTCTTCAGATGCGTAGTCTGGATTGAGGGCGCACCTCGCAGCCTCCAGCGGTTGCAGGAGTTTGAGTTCCTTTTGAGAATGTCCAATTTTTTGTATACAACCGTGATAGTTGCCACTGAAAAAGTGACAACTCCAAGATATTTTATTACTTAAGAAGTAAGAAAACTGAAGTAACTCTTACTATATGCAAAGAGATTCGTGTTCAGGAAGGAACACAAAAAGTTGTTAGAACATTCGGAAAGCTTTACGATATTGAGAGTAGGTAGCTTTCGAGAATGATTGGCAAAAGATGATGAAAGATTTGATTCGCCAATCAATTTGATAGAATTCATTTCGGCAACCTTCTGAAAGTGGTTTGCTGAGAGCATGGCTTTGGTGACGGCCTTCGACGCTTTGATCTCAAATAGCCTTCTCAGTCAATCTCTCTCCTCTTTGTCCACTCGAGGATACTCGAACTTGAGGTGGTTAGGAAAGTAGCACTCAAAACACACGCATTGGGGGCTTTTGACAAATCTCTTCTCAGCTGATTGAGGGTTATATGCTCTATCTTCGCCTTCTCCAGCATTTTTTGGGTCTCCTCTGACTTTCGAAATCTCTCTTCACAAAGTAGGCAGCATTTTTGACATGCCTGTCTAGCAAACTGGTGGTTGCCCTAGCGGCTTCGTTCTTATTTGCTATCTTGATGTCTCACTCATGTGCTTGTAGCTGGGCGAATAGCTCATTGATGGATGTCTTGGAGAGATCCTTCTCCTTCAGAGTGGCAATCTTCATGAATCAGTCATCCTTTAGGATCTTGAATAGGATCTTAGCATTAAGATTCATGGTAGAGTATACCATGTCCATGATCTTTAACTCACTGATGATAGAGTTGAATCGAGCCTCCATGTCCTTGATGCATTCTCATGTCCTTGATGCATTCTCTGGGGTGCATTATGAAGGACTCATATGTAGGGTTTGAGTCTACGATGGACAATGCGAGTTCCCATTAATTATATTCTTGCCAAAGATCGTTCTTAGGATACCAGGAATAATTTCAATTAAATAAACCATGCGATCCTATGCATGCTCCTACAAAATTAATTGCAGAGGATGGATTTAGGGAATACCTGATTTCACCGTTTGATCTACAGATCTAGATCAGAGCCAATAACGATGAAATAACCTTAGATCTGAGATAGAACGCCGACGATGGATAGTTGTTCCTACAGATCTGATCTTCTTATCTGTTCCCTTGCTCCTTGGAAATCTGGTGAGGATTATCTACCAAGTTGAATCCGAGATCTGGAGAAATCAATCAGTTTCTCCCTTCTGGATTGTCGCCGTCGTTCTCTCTCTATTTTCAATATATTGAAAAGTCAAACTTGATCTGATAGAGAGAAGGCCTTTATATAGTGTTAGGGTTTTGAGAAACACTAACCCTAATGGGCTTGAGCAGTTCATGGGCCACACCAGGGACCAGATGCAAATAATAAAGTGGGCCCTCTTTATTAATTAATCATTCCTTGTTCAACCCAGAACATAATTAATTAATAAAACATTGTTTTAACCTTCACCACGGTAACAATGTTGACTCGCCCCTTTATTACCACGTTATTAGGAACGGGTTGCACCAAACTAACATGATCCACATATTTAAGGTTTTAGACATTCGTTAATTAATTTGGCTTATGACAATCAGCCATAATTAATTAATCTCTTATTTCCTGAGTAATACCACTCACTCATTTTCACTTATGCATGAATTAAATAATTCAACCTGCAGGGTTTAGTATAATGAACCTTGTGAGCTCCTCAGGGAATGTCACCATCCTAAAACGGATTTGCTTACCTAAACGTCCAGCCTGAGCAGGCCACACACAAATTGCCAACACCTAAAATACGGGTATAAGAGTACATGTAAGACTCGCCACCATGGTAAATCAAAGTGTGGTCAATCTGTGTGTGCCCCTTATCCTTCAGTTAGGTTTAAGAACACAGGAAGTATGTTAGGGATCTGGCTCATTCATATGTCAATGAGAATTGCACATCCCACTGTTGATCCCATCAATACATAACTATGTACTGACACATCAAGTAGCTAGGATAAGCCCACTTATGAACCGATGTGCCGCAGCTTAGACCGACAGCCTATCCAGGGACTGTCTCAGCTGTGATACTGTTTATATCTCGCTAGGTCAAACGACTCATATGACCCTCTGTGATCTCCTACACACCATATGATCATTCCTATAGGCGAGATAATAGGATATTATGGTTCGTTGTATGTTTGTTTCATCATTGTTGTAGCAACACATATATGAAGACCAGTGTACAAAACACTTAATCATATATGCTTTCAGTATATAATCCCAACAATCTCCCACTTATACTTAAAGCATAATACCATTGCTTTATGAAAGTATTAAGTGTGTCTATACCGTCAATCACTCCCACTGCATTCACGTTATCTCTTGTCACGATTTCTCGTATGATGTGATACCACACATCCTATGTGTTTCACCACCTTGTGAGTCTTCGGTTCCCTTGAGTTTGTCATTGCACCAACATGATCACAATTCCATATGATTTTATTAGGCAAACTCAGAACACACACCTCTAGAGGATAACACCGGAGTTATACTGCTTCTTGCGAAGCTAATGAAGCTGTCAGAAACTTAGCCTTCATACCGGAATCCGCAACACACTTCTGTGTTAGATTCGGATAACTCCTCCTCCAAGGCCAACACATAGTTAGAGGTCGATTTCCTTTCCTTATGATCCTCCTGGATATCCGATGCCATTCAACTCACAATGCTCATTCATAAACCAATGTGCCTATCCAGAGTTGAACTGATATCTGTTTAACATGCTTATAGCAGTACAGATATCTAACTTCGTTCATTTACAATATAGAAAGATATCAATCTTTCTTGCTATGAACGACTCACCACAGAATCAATTTAAGCGACTTAAGATACCTGAACATCCTTTTCTTGTGACAACACAAGACTTTAATTCAAAAAGATGTTTCAAAATCTCATAAGTCCTACTTCTGAAACTGTTCGGATAACCTTCCTTTATGCTTGATAATATCTCCACACCGTTTCCGAATGCGAAAATACCATTCACATAATGTGCAAGGAAAACCACGCTTTCGCTGACACATAATTGGTACATAAAACTCTCATTCTTGATAGACAATATCAAAATGTCTGTTTCATGACTTTGAAGCTCCTTTAAGTTCATACTTGAACTTCCTTGGCTTCCAGACATGATGATTTTCACTGCACATAACTTATCAGGTTATTGCATACAGATATCGTCACCTTTTATCAAGGTACCCATTTATGAAATACGGATGACGTTATCTATCTTCCAGATAGCTAGATTCATATGTGTTGTTATGGTTAAAAGAATTCGAATGGGTTTAATAGTTGCAACCAGTGAGAAAGTCTTGTTGTGAAACATACCTTACTCACTTACCTAGTCACTCAAATATACTAGGTTACCATTCGAGCATTCTTCTTGTATATCAATCAGTTGCCTATAGCTGGAAAGTTATTTGGCAATCACTGATCCTGATATACAATCATAACCTTTTGAATTCATGACTTGGCGTCATTATATTGCATTGTTTGTCTTAACAGCTTCGTTGCGCTTTAAGGGATGAGTACGATGTTGTTCGTTAAGCTGGGAAGTCCAGCGACTGTTTCCACGAACCAGTACCATTAAGCCTATTAAGGCAACCTCCCACTGCAACGATGCTCCTTTTACGTTGTCAGTTAATGGTGCATTAATTTGTGGTTTACCACCATACACAGGTGACCGTGCAATTGGTACCATACCTTACAAGGTATGCTCAATATGCCACGGGGTATTTCCTGATGGATTTAAATTGTCTTCTCTAAACCGTTAGAGAACAATCTCACATTTGGATTCATGGTTTCATCCTATACAACTTGCATGTATCTAGGATAAATAAAGCAACCATCCTTTTCGTTTACCTGGAATAGCCCACAAAGTAGTACTGGCTTAAACCTTTCTTCCAACCAATCAGTTTCCTATATCAGCTTAATAGCCGAATTACCCATCATTGCCCTTTTGACAGAGTCAAGGTCTGCTAGGGTATTTGAAACTGATTTAGAAGACACTAGATTAAGCAAACACACAACTGCTTTTGGCGCTCTTCCCAAAAATGAAAATTTGGCAAAGTTGGCATAACTTGTAAACTTTTAAAGAATCTTATTTCGTTTTACCTATAATATCCCAATCGAGGGATAATAGGTGTAGTTAACTGGGATGCAATCCCTATGCTCTGCCAGATACTGTAAAACCCCATCACTTAAGATATACCATTATGAATGAACCATAATGTTTTTATGGTCTTGTTTAACTTATTCTCTACCTTAGTCTTGAACGCTCTTGATTAAAGCAAGAGACTAAGACTTGTAGTGAACTAGATAAACATATCCAAATCTTAAATGATTACAGTATCATTGCCTGTTAAGGCAACTGCGGAAGTAGACTCAAACCAGCAAACCAGAGCAAACACGAAATAACCTATAGAGATACAATCGTCTATTGAAAGGTCTGGTTACCATCTTATACCTCAAAGTAGTTGTCATAAGTACCATTCTTAGGAATACCTGGACTGAATCCATAATTCCATGAATTACTTAAAACTACTTAGACTGATGTAACCTATTTCTGTAGCTATTCTTTAAATTATGCCTTAAAACACTGATAGTTTATGTAATCAAGTAATGAAGAGACAACCATCCATAATAGAAAACACTGTTATTCATCATGATAGAAAAACTCTATCTGAATAACTGATAATCCACAGATGAAAATTGTTTATCAAAACAAAACCGATATCTGTTCAAAAGATCTTGAATTAAAACAGAGTTATAACATAAAATTAAAGCAAATGACTCCAACAGCTTGAGAACGATCTCTAGCATCTTCCTTCGAGTTGGTAGTCCCGTCATCCTCATACATTATCATCAGCTTGATTTTATGCATAGCGCAGCCAAAACATGATTAGTATTCACAGTAACCACTACTCCCAAGGAGTAGAAAAATGATACTAAACATGTAAATGATAACGTACCTCGTCCATTGGTGTTAACACCTGGACAATTTGCTTTCCAGTGTCCTATCTTGCCACAGCGGTAACACTTGTCCTTTCCTTTAACTTTCCCAGCCTTTTTCTTTGGAGAATAAACTCCATTGTTCCTACCAGCAGTTTTCTTGTTCTTATTCCTAGCCGTTCTTTTAGGTTTTGCTCGTTTAGGAGCACCAGACCGGCTACCGGAAGAAACCAAAATTGCTTTCTCGGGTTCCATCAGGGAATGTGTTGCCATCAAGTCACTGAGTAACTCATTAAGAGTATACTCCTTCTTGTTCATCACAGCATTCAACCTGAAGTTTTCAAAGGACTTGGGAAGTGAGTTTAGTATGATATCGACTTGGGCTTCCGCATCAATACCACCACCATGAAACTTTAGTTCATCCATGAGGTGAGTCATGGCAACCACATGCTCTCTCACTGAACTGCCTTCAGACATTTTCTTACTCACAATCTCCTTCATGAGATTGAATCTGACAGTTCTGTCTGTCTCCCCATAAGTCGTTGTTAGATTATCCATAATCTCACAGACCTTATCATAATCCTGATGCTGCAGCTGCAGTACCTTACTCATAGTGGTCATCATGTAGCATTTCACTACATTATTAGACTTGATCCACTTATTGTAAGACTGCTGTCGCTCGGCAGTAGCATCAGCAGCTGGGACTGGCGGACAAAGATCAGTAAGGACAAACTTGTGTTCTTCCGCAACAAGGATATAATCCAAATTACGTTTCCATTCAAGGAAATTTGGACCATTGAGAGGATTTTGAGCGACGATATTAATGACATTATTCATAGACATATCTGAAAAAAAATAAGTGAATTAAAGCAAGCACATACTACAAACAATTGAAACAAATATGCATAGAACCTTTAGATAAAACAATGCAATTTGCTTCCTCCAATTGCCCAAGCTAATTTACCGCAAGCTACTAAAGTAGACGTTTACGGCAAATGCTCGACCAGACCAAAATAGGTCCTTTAATTTCTCTCCATGCCAGGTATCCGCCGGCAAAAGAAATTAATATTGGAGATCTTTAGACCGTGTTCACCTATCTTGAGCAGGGATCTCATGCATGAGTTGTGCTCAGGCAACATCTAAGCCAAAGTAACCACAATCCTAACTCAGGATGTTAAAAGACGATTTAGCATAAGTACTCGACCCATACCGCATGCCCCTCACATCCTTCGTTATCTCATTTAGTTTAATCTTAGAGACCAGTGAAAGTTGTCTCAATGCAAGCTACTGAAGTAGACGTTTGCTCATAGGCTCCCACTTCTCATATTAAACTAAATGTTTTATTTAGAAACCTCATCACATTAGAACTAGTAAATTATTTCTAACGCAAGCTGCTTCAGCAGACGTTTACGCTTCGAGATGCCTTACTTCCAATGAGAGGTCGTATTTGTGGAGGTCTAATGATCTTGGTTAGAAAAGAACCAAAATCCAGCTTAGTATTTTTAATTCTAAAGGTTTCATGCGCACATATTATTTTATGTTTCATAAATTATGTCACATCTAAAATTACGTCATAAATTAATATGATCCTGGAATTTATAGACACAATTTAAACATAAAATAAATCACATAAAGCATGCTTGATAATTTAAAATTTGCAACATGCTTAAATAGTAAATAATTAAAGCAAATAATCATGCTTCCTATTATTTACTAGTGCGCACATAATAAATCACATCAATACAAGAATAAATAAATAAACAAATAAATTCTCGTGGCCCCTCAGATGCGATTACATGGAAATAAATTAAATCTAACTATTACAAGATTTAATTCTAATACAGAACTTCAAACTGGGCCTCCGTTTGATTTGAAATCTGATATTTACTGGAAACACAACATTTGGGCTTCAAATTCGGGTTTCTGGCCCAAACAGCAGCCAAACCCTAATTTTTCAGAACAACGGGCCGCCTCTGGGCCGTCGGGCCCGAGCTGTAAAACCCCAGGGTTTGGAAACCCTAGCCGCCACAGCTACACAGCAGCCGCCGCATTTCTGGCTGCCGCCAGCGGCCGACCACCCAGCTTCTGAACCCTTGGCCTGCCACCCCACCACCACCAGCAGCGCCAGTCATCGGCGCAGGCCACCACGACGCCGACGACACCATCTCATCCGTGCAGAGGTAGCAGCAAACGCAGCAAGGCTGCACGCAGGTCCACGGCTGCCGCGCGCAGCAACGCGCGGCCCTTGCTGCGCATAACCACCACCATGACCCGACGCTGCAAGATTCATCGTCCACCACAGTCACCTCGGAGGTTCGCCAGTCGCCGTCAACCAGGAAGCAGACAGGAAGGAGGCAGCGTGCAGAGGCTGCGCAAGGGCAGCTCTGCGGCGGAAACCTAGCCGCCGCCTCCACGAGGTCTGCCTTCCACCACAGCCCGCACGCCTCGCCGGACCAGGGACCGTTCGCCGTCGACTGCAGCTGCACATGGGAGATCGAGCACGGCCCAGCCACAACTAGAAATGCTAAGATTCTGTCTGCTGCCGCCACCCGCCGCTGCAGCCTGCAGCGCCGCTGCCTGCCTTCGCCGCCGCCGGCTGGGTGAAGGGCTGAACCGTAGCTGTTGTATTCTTCGATTCTTTGTTCATCGTTTCTAATTCTTCTTCTGGATCTCAGATTTTTACAAATTTGAATAATAAAAAATACAAAAATTACAAATCTACAATCTATTAAAATTTTATCCCTTAATGCGAAAATCAGATTTCTTCTCTCATTTGAAATCGTTCACCGCTTTGGTTGAGAATCAATTCTCTACATCTATTAAACGGTCTCAGAGTGATGGTGGTTCAGAATTTACTAATATTGTTGTGCAAGATTTTTTCCGTTCTAAAGGTATTTTCCATCAGCGCTCCTGCCCTTACACTCCATCTCAGAATGGTCGTGTCGAGCGCAAACATCGACATATCACTAAAACAGGTCTTACATTACTCTTTTAGTCTCATTTGCCTCTAACACACTGGGTTGATGCATTCTGTACAGCTACTAATATAATTAATCGGCTCCCTTCCACCATCCTCGACGGCAAGTCTCCCTTTCATGTTCTCTTTGGTTCTATTCTGAACTATGCTCACTTTCATCCCTTTGGTTGCCGTGTCTATCCTTGCCTTCGGGATTATGCAGCTAAAAAAATTTTGCAGCGCAGCATTGCTTGTATCATTTTAGGGTTTTCTTCAGTTCATAAAGGATTTCGATGCCTAAATCCTACGACGTCTTGGATTTACATTACTCGCCATGCACACTTTGATGACGTCTGTTTTCCCTTGGTGAATTCAATGCAGCCTGCGCCGGTTTCCGAGCTCGATATCTTGACTTTCACTGAACCTCAGCCAATTACACCACGACCTACACCTCCCCCGGCTCCAGCCGCCCCGTCGCCTGCGCAGCATGATAGCAACAAGTCGTGCTCTGCCTGTCCCACGATCGAGCACCTTCCTCTTATTCCAGCTGCAGCTTCGTCAGTGCGTGCTCCGCCCTTGCCGCAAGACCCACCTCCTCCTGTACCACCACCCATTCACCCGATGATTACACGAGGTCGAGCGGGTATCTTCAAACAAAGACACTTGCCTTATTATGTTTCCACCTCTCTGCATCAGGCTTTGATTGCTTCCTCAGAACCAAAGGGTTTTAAATCTGTTGCAAAGCACCCAGAATGGCTCGCTGCTATGATTGATGAGATGACCGCCCTTCGCGCGAATAATACTTGTACTCTCGTACCGAAGCCACCGGACACCAATATTGTGGGATCTAAGTGGGTTTTTTGTACGAAATTTCGCTCAGATGGATCGATTGAAAGGCATAAAGCGTGTCTTGTTGCTCAAGGTTTCTCTCAGATTCCTGGATTAGATTTCTCTCATACCTTCAGTCCAGTCGTAAAGGCTAGTACAATTCGGATTGTTATATCTCTTGCGGTTCACTATGGCTGGCCTTTGCACCAGTTAGACGTAAAGAACGCTTTTCTAAATGGTATTCTATTCGTGCCGGTTTACATGGAGCAACCTCCGGGATTTGTAGATCCTCGTTATCCGAATCATGTCTGTCGTCTCTCCAAAGCCTTATATGGCCTCAAGCAGGCACCTTGCGCCTAGTTTCAGCGACTGAGCAATTTTTTAATCTCCTTAGGATTCATTTGTAGTCTGCCAACAGATCCCTCTTTATCTTCTCTCGAGGCAATATTCTTCTATTTCTATTGGTCTACGTTGATGATATTATTCTCACCGGCAACAACGAGTCTCTTATTTCGGCCTTCATCACTCGTATGCACAAGGAATTTGCGATAAAAGATATGGGTCGCTTGAGTTATTTTCTCGGTCTCGAAGTTACTTATACAGATAATGGATTATTTCTCTCGCAGGCAAAATATGCATCGGATGTTCTTTCCTGCACAAATCTCATCGATGCTAAGCCCGCCTCGACTCCGCTCCCTGCTAGTATTGCTCTCTCAACTGACGGTGATTCTTATGAAGATATTAAGGGTTATCGTTCGATTGTTGGTGCCTTACCATATCTCACTATCACGCATCCTGAAATTGTATTCGCCATTAATCATGTAAGTCAATTTTTGCATGCTCCTACTGTTGAACATTTTCAGACAGTTAAAAGCATCCTACGATACGTCAAGGGCACTTTGTCGCACGGACTCTCATTTTCTCGTTAGTCGACATGCGATCTTGTGGCATATTCGAACGCCGACTGGGCAAGGTGTCTTGATTCCCATCGATCTACCTATGGCTACGCCATATTCCTCGCCGGAAATTTGGTCTCATGGAGCGCTAAGAAGCAGCCGACACTCACCCGTTCGAGCTACGAGTCTGAGTATCGCGCTATTGCTCACACCGCAGCAGAGGTTCTTTGGATTCGCTCTCTTCTTCGTGAGTTGCATACTCCATTATCTTGACCGCCGGATTTTTTTGTGACAACAAGACTTCCGTCTTCATGACACAAAATCCCATAGCACACAAGCGTGCTAAGCACATCGACATTGATTACCACTTTGTGCGTCAACTAGTCCAGGCAAAGCAACTTTCAACTTCATTTGTTCCATCCGACAAACAAATAGCCGATGTCTTCACCAAATCCTTGGCTCGAGCACTATTTACATTCTTCCGGGACAAGCTTCGCGTCTTCCAAGTTCCGATCTCGCTTGAGGGGGGATTATAGAATATTGATTTACTCATATATTTTGTATATATCTTCTTAGATAGATTTAGGTTTTCTTGTATCTTTACGTGCCTTGCATATCTTCTGTAATCTCTATATATATTGATTAATAAAGCACATACAATTCAAGGCCAATATTATTTTCCTATCAGTATCCTTTGAAAGCAATCTGTCATTTATTAATATATAATTTTACTAACTGCTTATGGAGAGTAATATTATGTTCACATAAAAAAATATTTCTAATAAATAAATTATAAATTAATCCAAATTGTAGATCTTTAAATATTTCTATTTAATATTCTCGAAAGAGCATATGTAACATTTCTTTATCAAATAAATAATATTTTAAGGTATATATTATATCGTCAAAAGAGGTTTTATTTATGATATATAAAAACATTATATGTTAGACAGTAAAATTATGGGTTCATATGATAAATTTTGAAACTATCGTTAAATGGATAAATGGAATGCGAAAAAATAAATTTAAGTTATGACCATTTTTTGTTTATTTTTGCATAAATATCGTAGTTGGAGTAACCGAGTAATAATGAGGAAGATAAATAACTTTTTGAACATCATCACTAATATTTAAAATCTATAATTTATCTATATATATATTAAAGGAGAGTAGTCTAAAATAACTACTCCTGCCAAAATCTATTTTATATAGCAAATTCTCAGATAAGACGGTCTTATTATTTTTATTGTGAGACGAATTTAATGAAGTATTTAAATTATTGAAATGATATATTTCTTTATTACAAATAATGAAATTTTGTACACAGAAAAAAAATATAATGATGTATTTAATTTATTGAAATGATGTATTTCTTTATTGCAAATGATGTATTTTTTGTTGCAAATAATGTAATTTTTAAAAATGAAATGATGTATTTAACTTATTGAAATGATGTATTAAGGTCCGTTTCACAATAAAAAAAAATGGTGAGACCGTCTCTCAGGAGACCAACTCATTCTATTTTATTTTGTTGATTATTTTCTATTACATCATAAATATATACAATAAACATCAATAAAATAAAACAAAATTATATTTTTCATTTTTTCTTTAGAAAAATTCATCTCACCAATTTATTATATTTATTATTTTATAACTAATACATGTATAATTTCTTTTATAGAATAATTTTAAATTAAATCTCATAAACTTTGTATTTAATATACTTCTTTTAATTTAATTTAATTTATTATTTTTCTATTATGACATAGATATACAATTATAATAATAATAATATAACAAAATTATATTTATAATTTTCTTCTTTAAAATGTTACATCTCTCCAATTTTATATTTAATATTTTCTAAATATACATGTATAACTAGTATTTCACCCGTGCGTTGCACGGAATTATTAAATTTAAGTATTGCGAAAAAATATAAAGGTATAAAAGTTATTTTTTATTTTATAACTCAATGTATGTGACAATATAAACGTGATTGTAATATACTCCCCCTATCTCATAAAAGTATTCTATTTTTTCTTTTTTGTTTGTCCCATTTAATTGTTCCATTTCCTAAAATAGCAAAAAAATTCACACTCACCAATAAAATATTAATTCCACTACACTAACCAACATTGGTAACTGTGCAAAAGCAAATAGGACTACTTCTATGTGACGGAGGTAGTATATAATAGTTGTGTATGTAAAAAGTGTTCTATAAATTTCCATTTCAAGATGCAAGTGGTTTAAGCTCTTTGTTATCTACAATAAGTAATGAATTAGGGCAGAAATGAAAACACTGAATTATGATTTGAAAAAAAAGTGCTTCATAACTAAAATGAAATTTTACATCATAAATTTCTAAATACTTCCTTATACACAACATTTTGTGTAGATGTTTCTTCGATGTCGCTGGATTTACAAATTAAGATTTTAAGACCCTTACGACACGTCGCTCGTGAAACAGCTACATATAATTGTCCATGGCTAAAAACAGGATTCTTCAAAAAAAGGCCAACTCGTTTCAATGATTGACCCTGACTTTTGTTGATTGTCATGGCATAAGAAACTATTAGCGGAAACTGCCTCCGTTGAAATTTGAAAGGCAGCCGTGGATCTGATGGTGTTAGTGACAATCTTGGAATCAAAATCTTATTTACCACACTTTGACCTGTGAGCACTTCTGCTTCCAACACATGATTGCCAAGTCTTGTAATAACCAATCTAGTACCGTTGCACAAACCATTTGCATGGTCTACATTTCTCAACAACATAACCGGAGTTCCAACTTTCAGATAGAGATCATGATTTGGCACTCCAGAACACTTGAGAGTATTTAAGAACTCCGGAGTATGTATATCTGATAATATAGATCCATTAAAATCGGATGTGCACGTACTATCTGAGCTTAAAAAAGATCGACCTTCTTCTTCATTGAGCGAAACCATGTATTGGTTAATTGATTCTACAACTGCCAATGTTGGTGCCAAAATTGCTCTTTCTTGTAAATAACTCGTGGTGTCAAATATGCCGCTTCTTGACTCATATATATAATCCACAATTGCTGCAATAGGATCACCAGAATATTTCAACAAAATATCATTTGGAAGAATAATCATTGTTTCTCCATCATTAGCACCTCCATTTACGCCATCTCCTATACTTGCAATCCAATTACCAAACTCCTCTTGCTGATTCGATTCATCAACCGAAATTGCATTTTGAATTCTCATGTTTTTGCTCAATCTCAGCACTTTGCAGTTATCCCATAGATACGATGAATTAATTGTTGAATTCACAATATCTTGTCGTCTACCTTTTGGAATGACGGGCAGAATTTGACGAAAATCTCCTCCTAAAACCACAGTTTTACCACCAAATGGTAAATTACAATTGGCAGGATTGATATTACGCATAATATCACGACAACTTCTATCCAAAGCTTCAAAACAGAACTTGTGCGTCATCGGTGCCTCATCCCATATTATAAGTTTAGCTCTTATAATCAACTCAGCAAGTGGACTTCCTTGGGAGATGTTGCAAGTAGAATCTTCATGGGGATTTATGGGAATCTTAAAGCGTGAATGTGCAGTTCTCCCACCTGGTAACAAAAGTGAAGCAATTCCACTTGAAGCAACATTTATGACAATTTCTCCTTTTGAACGTAATGCTGCAGACAATCCTTTCCAAACAAAAGTTTTTCCTGTTCCTCCATATCCATATACGAAAAAAGTCCTCCTTTATTTGAATTCACGGCTTTTAAAATTGTGTCATGAGCGCATCGTTGTTCATCTGTACTCTTGCTTAAGAAATCAAGGTAGTCTTTGGGTTGAGTTTCTCGATCATATCGTAACTCTTCATTGATGATTGAATTACTAGTCGTGCTTTGAAAATATCTTTCTTCGGGAAATGGCATGCAATCAAAGTCACTTAGACTTTTACCAAGTCTTCTCAGCAACTTTTCCATCTCAACTAAAGCATAGCTTTTTACTTCGGAATCATCAAGTGTTAATTCTGCAGTTAATTTTTAATAATATTAAAAGTAAGAGTGAATGTAAATTGACAGTCACATATAATATTAAAATAATTCAACATGATTAAATGATAGATGTTTACCTGGATGTCCGAAATATATTCTTTGATTGTAAACAATGTCATCGGATAAATAAGACCAACATTCATCCCAAACCTTCTCAGGTCTTGCAAGTGAACCATCAAATAATAAGGTGACAAAAAGAGACCGCAAAGATGTCGCTGATGCCCACTGACTTGCCTCTACTATTCCATCAATGTATTCCTTATCGTCTTCAATCAATCCGAGAGCATAGCAAGCATCTCGAAAAGTAGCATACTGAACTCCATTTATGCACCTTATATCTTCATAACTTGTTTGTCCACGAACAACATTCAACAGACATCTTAAGTAGTACAATTCTCCCGATCCGGGAGGCACATAAAATAACCTTCCAATAGCATATCCTTTTTTTCTCGGCACCCATGCTCGAATATTTTTTTTCCAAACAAATTTTGTCGGAAATTCAGCATATGTAAGCTTCTTTGCTTCTGGGTATATTTTATTTGCTTCCATCCATGCCATGAATTTGCTTTGTTTAACTGTAGGTCGATCAATTACAACATCTATAGGATCCAAGTCTGAAAATATGACACTGTGCTCACCTGGAAGATGGAAAGATAACCGTTCAACTGCAGGTTCTCTATATTGCATCTCAAAGCCAAAAATTCTCCACGCTGCCTCACATGGAGATATATATCGACAATCATAGTACATTTGCACCTCATCACATTAATTTCTTGCTTGGTCTTCACGTGTGCTCTCATAAAAAGATGCAGTAACACGATTGTGGCCTTTGTTTATGTATTTGAATAAATACTTTATCGATCTTGATTGATTGCACCATTCAACATTGATATGTCCACCATATTTCATTAGAAGATATTGGTTATGTGGAACAACATATATATTGTCCAATGGGATTCCATTTTTATCAATAAATCGACCATTATCTCGACGTCGATAAATAGGATATCCATCTTCATCCGTTGTTGTCGAACTCACAAATTTTTTTGGAAAGAACTTTGAGCAACGACCATTCAACATACATGGTGAATTCTTGTGAGTTGTACCACATGGACCGTGTATCATGAAATCACGTACTGCCTGATAATAATCTGGATCAATTTCTTTATCAGGAATCTCTGCTGAGATAATTTTATCAATATCTTCACCAGCAGGATACTTATCTTCCTTGCTAAAAAAAAGTAGTATATGAGCATGTGGTAAACCACGTTTCTGAAACTTGATAGTGTAAATCACTGCAAAAACAAATTTTAATTACCACAAATAATTATGTTATAATATTTAGATATTATAATTTAACTTTAAGTTCAATTGAAAAATAAAAATACCTGCCACAACATTCCCAAATACTTTATTTTGCTTCAAATCTTTTATCAAGTTGTCCAACTTGATCTTGAATACTCGAGACATTATATCAGGACGATCTTCTGGTTTCAAACCTTTTTTTTCACAATATCTTATTATCTCTGGCCATTTGGGATTGCATGTGAATGTGATGAACAAATCAGGGTATCCTACCCAACTGCATATAGCCATTGCATCTTGATAATTTTGAATCATGTATCGAACTCCTCCAGTAAAAGATGATGGCAATATAATGCGTTTTCCCTGTGTGGTTGGATCAGTTTCTCCTCTCATAACTGCATCAGTTAAGCCCTTATACATTTCTGCACGCAGTTCTTTCTGATGTGTACGTACATACATCAATCTGTTAGATTCAATCATCATGTATGCATCAACGATGAATTGCTGGAATAATCGCTTGGATTCCAAGATGTTTAAAGGTTCGTTTCGTCTTTCATGCAATCGGTAAGCGAAAAACTCCCTGAAACTAACCCTCTTTCGTCCATTATTGGATACTGTATATAATCCTGAATAAGGAATATCTTCTCTATATCCATCCTCACCATAAGGAAACAACAATAGATACTGAAGAGCAAGATAGGAAGCATGAAGCTCATTTATTCGTTTTAGATATCCTGATTTAGTTTCAAGAACTATATCCCTATCTCCCATAGATTCATCAAAATCTCCAACAATTAATGCAACAACTTCAGATGTTGTCGGGAGATTATATTGTCGTCCATCCTTTCCTCTCTTTCCTATCAATCGTAGCTTGATATATGAACATCCATGCTCCAGAAATTTATCTTTAGCCATTCGAAATGACTTCACCAATACATTATGGGCATCCAACATATCTTTCAAATCAGCCACAATTTCCACATGCAATGAATCTAGATTATTCTGCTGCCTAAAATATAAAATTGAAAGATGTAATTAAGTAATCAAGTTATTAAATATATATGCAAAGTAAATAAAGAAATAAAATTTAACACTAACCCAACAGAGAGCAATCTATTTGTGATTTCATTCTCAGTGTCGTAAATGTATAACTGTGCAAATTTTGGCGAGCAACCTTCCGTAGGTAATAGACTTCCAATTGAATGATAATTTTGACCATGCAAACGAAAAATTGGCGCTGACCTCCCATTATTTAGGCTCTTGTCAATCTTTCCACCCATATATGTAAAAGAGAACATACTATTGTATAATCGTATATTAGCTAAAAAGTGTTTGCTCTTTTCATCTTTTCCGAAAATGAGGTCCTCCAAAACTTTAGGAGGTCTTTTCATTCTTGCAAGTTCAATTTTGCCATTCGTGCAACACCCGGAATACATGGGATCTTTTGCTTTAAAATGCTTACCCACGCGTTCATTATACCAAAAGAAAGAACCACAATATTTACATGAATGTATGGGATTACCAATATCCAAATAGCACACTGCATAAGAATTATAATATAATGCACGTAAAAAATCATTACTAACATTAAAAAAAAAACTTTTTTGCACTTGTAGAAACAAATAAATAATAATTTAATATGAACATACCACTTGATTCAACAGTGAATTGGCGATCCTTGTATATCTCAACACTCATATCACAATTACTTATGGGAGTGCCTACACAAAAAAGACAAACAATATTTTTATAGCTATAAGTGACAATGTAAATGGCATTAAATAACATTAACTAAAATAAAATTTTGAAAATTGTAATTATTATTTTTTTAAGTATACTAACTTACTCGCATCTAAACTTGTACCCACATTGCTTTTGCGTAAAACTCCAAATTCTGATCTATCAAACTCCATTATATCATCAACCGTCAAATCTATGAACGTAGATATTTCAATATTTGAAATTTCAATTCTTGCAGAGGCTGCATAAAAAAAATATATAGACAGTAATATAGGACATGCAAAATTCAATAATATACAATTATAATAATTAATAAAATATAAAATGGGTAAACTCCATCTTACTATTTTAGATACTAACAATTTATTTTTTTAAAAAAAATTAAACACTATCAATCTTAAAAAGAAAGCACCACTATATTGACATTTATTATTAAATAACTAATATCCCAAATCTCAATAGGACATTTCATAAGAATTAGTCTTAGAACTTAAGACTCATGTACGACATTTATTAGATCTCTCCAATTTTATATTTAATATTTTCTAAATATACATGTATAATATCTTTTATGTGATCATTTTTAAATCAAACGTCATATGATTTGTATTTTTATACTTCTTTTTAATTCATTTGACGCATAATATTGAAAATAATTGTATAATAATATATTAAATATAATATTTATGTACATTGTTACAAAAATCCCCGTCTAGGACCGCCCAGACCCCGCTTAGGCGCTAGACGGTCCCCAACTATACTGATTACCCTCAAATCTTTGTGTCTAATTGATTTAGCGAGTAATCGTCATCAAGGGCACCGCCTAGGCCGTCTAATCTGCTTAGAGGCCAATAGGTGGCCGACTAGCTACGCGCCAACTTAGATGTCCGACTAAGCAGGCTACGTGGCATCTAATTGGTTCAGACGACCTATTTTTTATATTTTTAAAAAATAATTAAAATTTGTATAATCTTAATTTTTATTTATTGATAAATATATATTATAAATATTAGCTTACCGATGAATTACCACCTAAAAAACGTATATGTCCCGCCTAAACCGCCTAGGTGCTTGGCACCACTCGAGCGCCCAACTAACGCCTAATGATCCTAACGATTTTTACAACCATGTTTATGAATATAAATAGATGTATTTTAAAATAATTGCTAAAAATGATAAATATGTTACTTTTAAATTATATTTTAATATTATAAATTTGATTCGCGTATAATTTAGTGTTAAAGGATAACAAAATATTTTTCACGCATAAATGAACATATAGTGTTCATAGTTCATGCTGTTTATCGTTAATGTGAACGTGTGTTAAATGTATGAATTAATTAATTTGGATTAATGTTTATATTCGTTTAGAAAAATAGATATATTGGTGAAAGTAATGGCCCAAATACCCATTTATTGAGTGTATGTTTATGGGCCTGAATACAATCCAATAAGAACCCTAACACATAAATTGGGGGTTTTAATTGCTATGTTTCATCAATTATTTAGTAAATTAGTCTTTTATTAATGGACAAATTGATCTCGATAATTATAGATTTTGTACTGCTTTTTTTATTCTATGTTGTGGTATTGATATTTCTTATCAATTTGTATACTTCTCTAAACCACTCATAGATGATATTTTCTTTTGAGAATTACAAAAGATGTATGATTAATATTCTTTTGCATACATTAGAAGATCGTATGATATTATGATACATAAAATACTCCTCACCTTTTAGTATGAGTATTATACGCTTGTGTTGCATAAATGAGTAGTGGGTACACTAGAGTTGTATTCTTTTACCCTCTTCAATTCCCCAAAAATGATCAATTTTTTATTTTGATCTTGTAATAATCCTAAAGATTCATAAAGTTACTTCGTACATATGTGAATAATATTGCATCGTTTATAATTATAAGATTATTATTTTGAGTAAAGTGATAAACTCAAACTAATCATGAAGATTTTAAATATCATTGTTTTGAGGGGGAGCGACATTTTGAAAATTAAACCATGAAGGTTTACATTATGCCAGAAGTCTAAATAGGTGTACTCTTTTTCCCTTACTAAGTTTTTTCCATTGGGTTTTCTTAGTTAAGGTTTTTAATGAGGCATCTAGTGTAAAACATGAATAAATGTATGCCATGTACTCTTTTCCTTGACTGTTTTATCCCATAGGGTTTTCAGCGAGGTTTTTAATGAGACATGAACACAACGAAGTAATGTCCAAGGGGGAGTGTTATATATTTATTTGGTGGACATTACTTAAGATATACTTTAGAGATATATATCATATCTTTGTAAATATCTTTCTAGGTTTCTATAGAAGATATGATTTCATCCTTATATATAGGACATAATATTGTGATTCTCTCTACACATCAATGAATAATAATATTCTTTATTTCTCTCCATTGTGTTCTCTCTATTATTACTTATCTGTGATACAAGAAGGATTCAATTTACAACAATTGGATAGTTTTCAATAGGGTGATTATAAGTCGACCTAACTCGTGTATTTATTGATTTAAAATTGGTTCAATTAATATCGAGTTGAGCGGCTCGAATAAGTCTTTGACTCTTGAGTGGCTTCAAATTTAGATCAAGATTAGCTACCAAACCTTTATCAAATTTAATATAATTTAAATTTTTACCAATTAACCTATTACCTAATTTCGTATTGACCAATAATATAATTAAAAATAATTTTTAATTAACAACATAAAATATCCTTGAAAACTCAAAATTCGATATCAGCTTAGCCTTGTTGAGCTCGTTATAACCCTAACTCCGGACCGTTAAATTTAACTCTTTTTACAAAATTAATTATTTCAACTTTCATAACATTTTTTAATCTAAAAAAAAACTTTCATAACATTTTACCACCGAGAAGTACTACATCAATCAAATTAAAGTAGGGGGTTTGAAATTTCGGATTTTCTCAGCAACAAAACAGTAGTCAATTGCCCCTAAAAACATACATTAAGGTGATAAAATCAACTAAATTGTTCTTGAGCTACTCAGATCTTGATTTGATAAAAGTTTATTTGATTTCATTTAGTAAAATTCATTTATTAAATGAATCAAACTTGAGTATGATAATATTCAACTCGTGAGCTCATGAGTAAGCTCGTTAGCTAAAATTAGTAAAATAATATAACATAATTAATTTAATAAAAACAAAAATTTCATGATTTAAGAGTAAAAGATATCATTCTAGCAATGAAAATTTTTAAATTTGAGCATGGATACGACATTAATTTTGGAATAAATATTTTTTTATTTTAAAATAATAATGAATATTTTAAACGTATTCTAAATTTATAATATTCTTTTAAACTCAACTAAGGCTCGGTAAAGTTCGTGAACTTGAAAGCATTCGATAAAAAAATTCGAAACTCGATTTAATATAAAATAAGTCAAACTTGACAAAATACTACTCGATTGAATTCGATTACACCACTAACAACAATACATACAAATATTATTATAAGATACGATTCTCGAGTTTGAATTTCATCTATGCTTATATATTTCAACATATTCAACTCAAATTACTACATGATTTACATGATTTCGTATCGAAACGAGGTATATTTAGTGCACGGATAGATCATCTGGCACTATCATTTTTCAATTGGGAAAACACCACACCAGATCCTAGTTCACTTCCATCTGAAAAACTGCAGTATCTGAAGGCCACTTCGTCTTCAGAAATCGACATGCTGTCCGAAGGCAGACTTCGGACAGCAGCCGTTGGCAAACCCAACGACGCGTCCGTGGCGTTATCTTCGTATGGCGGTCGAGGAAAGCCAGACATTTGAAACTGCAGGTTGTACTCCAAACCCCACAAAACATCAGACATATGAGGTTGATCACCTCCAAACTTCTGCAAACACCTCCCCACAGTCTCCCTAAAAACCCGCAGCGAATTCAGATCGATCTTGCCAACAAGAAGGGGATCAACAATGCACTCTAGCTGACCCTTGTTCAGCCAAGACAACCCCCAATCTGCCAAGTTCACTTGCTCCTCCGGAAGGGAACGCTCGATTGTAGTTCTTCCACAGACAACCTCAAGAAGCACGACCCCGAACGAGTACACGTCCGACTTCTTGCTCAGCTGCAGCGTCGTGTAATACTCCGGATCTAAATACCCAAAACTCCCCTTAACTTCAGTGCTGAAATGAGTCTGCTCAAGAGAGCCTGATCGAGATAGCCCGATCGAGATAGCCCGAAATCAGCAACTTTAGCTACGTAGTCCTCATCCAGCAAGATGTTTGTGGACTTGATATCTCTATGAACAATGGTCTCTTTACAGCCAGTATGGAGATAGTGAAGGCCTCTTGTAGCACCAATGCAGATCTTGAGCCTTTGTTCCCACGTCAACCGGGTTGAATTCGAATTAGCCTCTCCATGTGAGGCGTAGAGATGATCAGTCAAGCTTCCATTCTCCATGAACTCATACACAAGTATCATCTCATTCCTCTCATCGCAATATCCTATCAAAGAGACAAGGTGCTGGTGGCGAATCTTTGACAACACATTTATTTCTATGTGGAATTCTTAAAGCCCCTGCCCATGCCCTGCCTCACTTCACTTCACAACAACTTTCCTCCCATCCCTCATCTTCCCCTTGTACGCTTTCCCGAAACCTCCCTCTCCGATCATCAGCTTCGGGTTAAATTTCCTCGTGGCGAAGAGAATTGCAGAGAGGGGGACCCTCAATCCCAGGCTCAGATCAGCATGAGCTGATCCAGTTGCAGTTCTTGCAGTAGTCCTGCTAGTTTTACTATGATGATAACTTCCTCCTCGGATGTGAACGAATGCCAACTCGAAAACCTCCTCGATCGGCTTCCACTTCTTCCCCCTCAAACAGATGATAGTGGTAGCCAAGATCACAGCAACCAGGAGCACAACTGCGATGCCCCAACGCGTAACCTTAAACAGTCGCTTTCTTATAGAATCTCCATCTCCGGGGACTGAACTCCTGTCATCTCGAACCACCTCCATAATCTCCACCCCATTGAGGAAAGTTGTACGAAACAGAGATTCTTGGTTCGGACCAATGCTTATGTTCATGAAACTGGAATCATCCGAACGAACAGAGTAGTCTACATAAAATAGAACTGCAAGCTGCTGCATGACATGCTCTGCAGGTCTTATCAAAAAACCCGAATTCTTGTATATAAACAGATTGAATCTCAGACCCTTATTTGAATTCGGACTAACAATGTCGTAGAAATGCAGTCGGACTAGGTGTTGAGCTTCCTTCACAACATCAAAATGCCACGTGATATTGAAAATGCTTGGAACGGTTCCATCATTAACAATATTCATGGTTTTGGCAGTGTTGTACACAGATTCTGGGACGTCATACACTGTGGCTGCTCCACTCTGATACTCAATCTTGCCGGAGTAAGTCGTGTTCTTGGTCGTCTCATGGAAGAGCAGATAAGCATTGTCGGGAACCCAATACCTGAACATCTTTGTGGAGTATGAATCCGCGGCTGCTGAGCAAGATGCTGAGGTTGTATGCTCAGCAAGGATGTGTATGTGCGGCTGCTGAAGTTTGATGCTGGGAGTTCAGTAGAGTAAGGTTCGGTGCTGGGACTCAGCACTAGAAAGTTGGATCTCAGCAGATTAGACTCAGCAGAGTCGTATATAGTTGTTACTCTACTTGGTGGATTAGTTGTGCGGTTGCCGGGTGTCAGGTGATGATTGGTCAGAAGTTTGAAATTAGTTTTTCTGTTATTAGTCGACGCCCTAATCTGTTTTGGGGTTCGGATATATTCAGTTCATTGAGTCAGTTAGAAAGTTAGTTCAATGTTCTGAGTGAAGAATTCCTGCGTGAATTCTAAGAGAGAGAGATAGAAACTTTCTTTTGTATTCTTGCTTGGCTGATAATAATAACTCATACAACCCACCTTGGACGTAGGTGTTATCATCGAACTACGTAAATCCATATCATTCGATTCGTGTTGCGATTTTTTGTGTTGTGATCTGTGTTTTCTATGAATTGGGCACGCTAGAATCCTTACAAATTGGCACTGTCTGTGGGAAATTTGGTAAAAAGAGAAGCGTGCGAGATTAGCGCGAAGGCCCCGAACTGCATGCGCCAAATCGCTAAAATTAAGTTCATGGATTTCTGCTTCTTGTTGAGTTCTTGAATAAGTGATTCCTGAGTGGAAGATTGGCCCGCTGAGGAGCCTTTCAATCGTATTTTCTGTGAGAGAATATTTTTTGATGTACTTGATTTGTGAATTTGAGCTGAGCTGAGTGATTATTTGGGAGATGGGTTCTACGAAGTATGAGATTGACAAGTTTGATGGCAAAAATGATTTTGGGCTGTGGAAGGTTAAAATTCTAGCCATCCTAACCCAACAAGGTGTAGATGCAGTTGTGCTCAAACCAAAAACTCCTACAACCGATGACGATAAGGAGAAGTTTGAGACCACGGGCAATAAGGCACGAAGCACTCGTCTCTTGAGTCTTGATAACAAAGTGCTGCGAGAGGTCGCCAAGGAAGTTATAGCCGCTGCAGTTTGGAAGAAGCTCGAGTCATTGTATATGACGAAGTCCCTAGCCAACCGGTTATACCTAAAGCAACGCCTGCACACCTACAAGATTTTAGAAGAGAGGAGCCTTATAGATCAGATTGATGAGTTCCATAAAATTATCGATGATCTTGAAAGCGTGGGGGTGGAGATTGTTGATGAAGACAAGGCAATAAATCTTCTTAACACCTTGCCCAAATCGTTTGCCAACATAAAAACAGCCATGATCTATGGCAGAGGAGGAACCGTCTCACTAGAAGAAGTACTGGCTGCTGTTAAGGGAACAAAAATGGAGAAGATGACTGAAGGTCATGGTAATGATGTTAGTGGCGTGGGCTTGTATGCCAAGAAAGGGAAGAATAATAGGTTTCAGGAATTCCCAATACACCAAAAATGTTGTCAATGAGAAGTAGACACCGGATTATAGAAGGGATTTCAAACAGCCATTCCATCAGAAGAAATCATCAGCCTTCAACCCTCGGCCAGAGATAAAACCCCAGTTGCCAATGACCGAATCACGGGTGTGTCATTATTGTAAGATGGCGGGTCATCTCATAAGGGATTGCCCAGTATTGAAAACGAAGGAGCAATATAATCGGGGTATGAATACTGTGAATGCAGCCAATGATATGGATGGTGAAGCATTGTGTATTGTTGATAGCACATCAAAGGGGAGATGGATTCCTGACTCGGGATGCACATTTCACATATGCCCGAATATATCTTGGTTTTTTGACATTAAGCTTCAAGATCTTGGCACATTTATGCTAGGCAATGATGAAACCTGCATGGTCAAAGGCGTGGGATCCATCAGGATCAAGAACCACATGAACCAGGTGAAAATGCTAAAAGATGTTCGATATATTCCTTCAATTAAGAGGAAATTGATATCCTTGGGTACATTGGAAGCCAAAGGATACCAGTTTTTGGGAGATGGCGGTATGATTAAAGTTTGTAAGAATGGTGCTGAGGTACTTCAAGGGAAGAGGATAAATAGCATTTACTATCTACATGCATCCACTGTGAGTGGTCAGGTCGATCATGTTATGGGAATAAGCGACCGACTATGGCACGCGAGGCTTGGACATATTGGAGAAAAGGGGCTGCAGCAACTAGAGAAACAAGGATTAATAAAAGTATGCAATCTGGAGGGAGTAAGCAACTGTGAAGACTGCATGATGTCGAAGAGTACGAAGCTGCCCTTCAAACTAAGTCAGTCGAGAAGTTGAGCCCCCTTGGAATATGTGTTTGCTGATTTATGGGGGCCTTCAAAAACAGAAACAATAGGGGGATGAAAGTACTACCTATCCATCATGGACGATTTCTCTTGAAAACTGTGGGTTATGGTCTTGAAGAGTAAGGACCAAACTCCTGAGAAGTTGAAAGAATGGTGCAATGAAGTTGAGAATGAGAAGGGAGCTCCTATGAAGTGCATAAGGACCGACAACGGGCTGGAGTTTGTGAATGAGGAGTTAAACTCCTTCTATAAATCTAAGGGAATTGTCAGGCACAGAACAATCCCGTATAACCCACAACAAACCGGGTTATAGAGAGGATGAACCGAACCATTTTGGAGAGGATAAGGTGCCTCCTACATAGCTCTGGACTGCCGAAGAGGTTTTGGGGAGAAGCTGATGGGTTTTGTATACTGAAAGCATTTATTACAATGTGTATACAACGGTTAATTTCTCCTATCTGTAATCGTACATGTATGAACAATGGTATCCTCTTGTCTCACCGATAGGGACCATCATACGGCGTGTTGTAGATCGCAGAAGACAGTATAATCACTTGACCTAGTGAGACATAAACATGATCATAGCCGAGACAGCGTATGAGGATACGTCTGTCCGGATGGCTGCGGCATTGTCGGAATAAGTAGTCTGTCTTGGTTATTTGACAAGCTGGTACGCAGAGGTGGCGTATTGATGGACCGCAGTGAGATATATTCGTCTGTCTGACATCAGCGAATAAAAGATCTCGTTATATTGATTGAGTCCAAACCCTAACGAAGGTTCAGGGGTTTGCATGGGTTGACTGTTGCTTTGACTTGCCATGGTGGAGAGCCAACACAGCGCGCTCGTATATCCGCATCTTGGGTAACAGCAGTTCGTGTAGTACCGCCTGAGACTGAACTTAGGTAACCATATCCGAGTAATAGGATGGGGACATTCCCTGAGGAGCTCAATAACATTCATCGTGCCAAAGTCCTGCAGGCTGATTAAGTTCAGGCACGAGTGATAAGGTTTGAGTGGTACTACTCAGGAATAATAAGATATTAATAATTGTAGTTAGAGCTTGTCAGAGGCTCCGATTAATTAATGGATGTCCGGTAACCTTAAATATGGGGATTCTCAATTAATGCAACCCGTTCTCACAATGTGGTAATAAAGGGGTAGGTCAGTATTAATTCTGTGGTGAAAAAGAATTAATATTAATTAATTAATTGTGTCCTGGGTTGTGGACATGGGAATTAATTAATTTATAGGCCCACTTTATTATTTGCATTAGGTCCCAGGTCTGGCCCAATTAAATATGCTGAATTGAGCCCAAAGAGCCCATTAGGGATAAAACCCTAGGTCTATAAATAGACAGCTCTCTCTCATAAGTTGTAACACAGTTGAAAAACACAAACCCTAGAGAGAGAGCAGTGTGGGCGCCGACTTTGGAGTTCAGGGAAGAGAATTTCAATTTTGGGCCTGCTCAGAATACAGATCTACGGAGTCCTCACCAGTAGTAGATCTGAACAGCATTGGGACACAGCCCTGAAGATCTAATCTGGAGAACAGATTTCTTCTTTCCCTTTCTATTTTCGATTTATTCTAGAATTTAGTATTCTAATTTCTGTTTCCGCAGATTAAATCAAATCGCGTGGTTGAATTGAGATTTGGAATTCAAACACGAAAGATCGATTCAGACTCTACGGATTTACGGTAATCTCTCAATCCACAATTTTGTATTAAATTCATAGGAGCATGCTAGGGTTTTGAGAATAATTAATTATGAGCAATATCCATAGATCGATCCGGTTCAGTTTGGTTTTGGTGATTCGGTTCACGTTAAAACCCTACAGAAGTTGCAGCCACGGCTTGTTATTTGATCAATAAATCACCGTCTTCGACGCTGAATTTCAAAACTCCTGATGAGATGTGGAATGGAAGAGAACCACAGTATTCATGTTTGAAGACTTTTGGATGTTTGGCCTATGCGCACGACAGGAAAGATAAATTGGAACCAATGGCGATCAAGTGTGTGTTTTTGGGATATCCTAAGGGAGTTAAATGTTATAGGTTGTGGTGTACTGAACTTAATAACCAAAGGATCATCATTAGTAGGGACGTGAGGTTTAATGAGGAGGTCATGCCATACCGAGAGCAGGAGACGCATGCTGAAATTCATGGGGAGCAAGTCTCTGAAACAGCCCACCTCCCTGAGGTCAGCCATGATGGATGCGAGTACTCTAATGAGGAGCAGGATCAGGGTGCTACATCAAGTGAAACCACAAGCCAACCCCCCTCTCTGGCCGACTATAAGCTGGCTAGAGATAGGGTAAGGAGGGAGATACAGCTTCCAAGAAGGTTTAGCGAGGCAGACACGGTCTTCCTCTCCCTGAACATTGCTGAGAAGCTGGAAGAGCAGGAACCCAAGACATATGATGAAGCCTGCTCCAGCCATGAGAAGGAGATGTGTATGAAGGCCATGGAGGATGAAATATCCTCACTAAGGAAGAATCAAAAGTGGGAACTGGTGGAGAGGCCCAGAATGGAGAGGAGCATAGGCTGCAGGTGGTTGTTCAAAAGGAAAATAGAGAATACGAAGCCACCAAAGCTGCGATACAAAGCGCGACTGGTTGCTAAGGGTTATTCTCAAAGAGAGGGGATCGATTACACGGAAGAGTTCTCCCTAGTGCTCAAACACAACTCAATAAGGGTGTTACTGACCATGGTAAATCAGGTCAACCTAGAACTGCATCAGCTAGACATCAAACATCATTCTTGCATGGCGATTTGGAGGAAATTCTTTATATGGACCAGCCCCCAGGTTTCGAAGAATGTGGAGTTGAATCTAAGGTGTGTAAGCTCAGGAAATCTGTATACGGGCTCAAGCAAAGCCCTCGGCATTGGAATAAAAAGTTCAACTCGCATATGCTACACACCGGGTTCAAGAGGTCATGCTACGACAGATGCGTATACATCAAGGAAGGTACAAGCTCATCTCTCATCTTCTTATTGTTATATGTTGATGATATGCTCTTGGCTGGAAGATATGTCGAAGATATACAAGAGGTCAAGAGAGATTTAGAAGCCGAATTCGACATGAAGGATCATGGTGAAGCTAGTCGAATTTTGGGCATGGATATTTGGAGAGACAGAGTAGCAAGAAGATTGAAATTATACCAGCAAGGCTACCTGGTAAAGGTTTTGGAGAAATTTGGTATGAGTGAGTGTAAGCATCTTGCTTTGCCTAATGGAGCAGATGTGAAGTTGTCTGAGTCCATGAGTCCTCAAGATGAAATTGAAAGGAAGTCTATGGATGGTGTCCCATAAGCAAGTCTGGTAGGAAGCCTAATGTACCTGATGATATGCTCGAGACCAGATATTGCTTACGCGATAAGTGTGACTAGCCGTTATATGTCAAAGCCGGGAAGAAGACACTGGTTAGCTCTGGTAAATATCTTAAGGTATCTGAAGAGAACGATGCATTAAGGGTTGCAGTTTGAACGAAGAGAAAGAGGGATGAGTGATCCACTTCTGGGGTTTGTGGATTTAGATTTCGCTGCAAACCTAGATAATAGAAAGTCGCGGACCGGTTATGTATTCACATTGTTTGGCACTGCAATAACGTGGAAATCTAAACTTCAAATGGAGGTAGCTTTGTCCACCACGGAAGCTGAGTTTATGGCGGTGACTGATGTAGTAAAAGAAGCCCTGTGGCTAAAAGGATTGGTGTTGGAATTGGGTTTGAAGCAAGGTGCTGTCACTATTATGTGTGACAGCCAAAGTGCACTTCAACTAGCCAAGAATCATGTGTTTCACGATAAATCGAAAAACATCGATGTCCGATATCACTTCGTTCGTGAGATAGTGGATAAAGGAGATGTAATCCTAGAAAAGGTGTCAACCAACGATAACGCTGTAGACGCTTTGACGAAGGTCGTGCCGACAACAAAGTTTGTGTTGTGTTCCAGGCTGGTTGGATTATTCTGATCCGTGTGATCAGATTTATGCTCTATAGTGGAACTGTTTTGGGGGAAGGATGTGGTTAGACAGCCTTGCATTCAGGAGGGAGAATGTGGAGTATGAATGCGTGGCTGCTGAGCAAGATGCTGAGGTTGTATGCTCAGCAAAGATGTGTATGTGCGGCTGCTGAAGTTTGATGCTGGGAGTTCAGCAGAGTGAGGTTCGGTGCTAGGACTCAGCAGTGGAAAGTTGGATCTCAGCAGATTAGACTCAGCAGAGTCGTATAAAGTTGTTACTCTACTTGGTGGATTAGTTGTGCGGTTGCCGCGTGTCAGGCGATGATTGGTCAGAAGTTTGAAATTAGTTTTTCTGTTATTAGTCGACGCCCAAATCTGTTTTGGGGTTCAGATATATTCAGTTCATTGAGTCAGTTAGAAAGTTAGTTCAGTGTTCTGAGAGAAGAATTCCTGCGTGAATTCTGAGAGAGAGAGATAGAAACTTTCTTCTATATTCTTGCTTGGCTAATAATAATAACTCATACAACCCCCCGTGGACGTAGGTGTTATCACCGAACCACGTAAATCCATCTCGTTTGATTCGTGTTGCGATTTTTCGTGTTGTGATCTGTGTTTTCTGTGAATTGGGCACGCTAGAATCCTTACAATCTTGTCTGTCTCCCTAATCACAATCCCACCTCCGACGTTGATTCTATGAACCACGCGCAGAGGGGATTTCAACGCGCTGCCGTAGTTGCCAACGTGAGTAACTTCTGGGGTCAAACGAAGTGCGGAATCAGGAGCGATAAACGCTTTGATTGCGTTGATGAAAGCGAAAGATATGCGTTTCCCTTCATCCGGCATGAAATCGATCCTCAACTTTCCCGCAACATCGACATTGATAAAGAACTCTTCCACGAGTGGAACGAGATCAGAGCGAGCCTCGCTTACGAAGGTGGGATAAGATAAAAGCTTCAACTTTGAATAAAAAACGTTGAAGAGGGTGTCCGACAGATTCCTGGCGCTGTATGTGAACGGAAAGAAGTGTAATCTAAGCACATAAATGCTAGTCTCGTTCAAGTTGAACTCGTAGTGAGAGGGTTTGAGAAAGACTCTTGCCATTCGATAGAGTGAAGTGAGGTTGGAGGTGATATCTTCAGCTCGTGTAGTGCCGCCGGAGAAGAAGAAGCCATTGTCGGCGGCGAACTTACGCTGGTCGTTGTAGACTGTGACGGCAGAAGATGAGCCGCAGTTGATGAAGTAGTGATTGGGTGGGTCGTAAGAAGCTGTAGAGATGAGAAGAGTGGAATGGAGGAGATAACCAATGCGAAAACATTTGTGGGATCGAGGATTCTCGGCCATGGATATCTGCTGCAGGTTGTTGATGGAAGAGAACTTCATTCGTTTTCAAGAAATTGGAGAAAATTGAAATCACTTTGAGTTGACTGTCACAAGACTTGCAAAATATCTTATGGGGATTGTGGGGATCCTCTACATAATTGTGTAATTTGCTTCTACTGTTACTAGTTTTCAATTTCAATATTTTTAATTTAGATTTACTATTAATATAATTAAGTAGGTTTGATGTTACTTAATATTCTAGAATTTAATTACGAAATAATCAATTGTTACTGCAATAGAAAATAAATGATTGCCTACTTTTTGTACGATGAATATAAGTGCACCCACAATGCACTTCCACACTTTGGTCTTTATAGGTGTTATCTCTAATTAGAAATCAATAGTATTTATTTTTGCACTCATCTTAGTGTTATTGTATGTGTCATGTTTATTGTTTGGTTTTGATCGATTAGAGAAGAGATTGTTATTAATTAGAAACGGAATGAAAGAGTGATTCCATGTGGGCCAAGCAATTGAGATACAAGAGCAAAAACGATAAACATTTAAAGGGAATGCAAAATTCAAATATCGTGTAAGACGCGTTCATAAAAATTTTCATAATTTTTTTTCAATTTTTTTTCATAAATTTTATTACTGAGTCACAATGATAAAAGTGTCTTGCATATAACTAAAATATCATAAATTTGAAATTCTTCGAAAATATTTAAATGTGTTAGTATAAATGCATTTTTATTATAAAAAATTTATATCTGAAAATTTTCTAAATTATTTAATGGAAATTTTTTCTCTATATTTTAGGATTAACAATTGGATCAAAAAAATTATTATGATCTTTGACCAAAGAACTAATTATTAATATGATAGATGATCCTTTAGTTTCTGTTAATTCTCATCAAGTTATCAAGATTTTGACCCAAGTTGATGATTATTAAGTGTTTGCACGATTAAATCTTATTGTGAGAATACATATAACTAGTCACTTTAAATAAGTGAGTATATTTTATAGTGAGAAGGATAAAAGTATAAGTTTTATAGCCATTTTGTACTTTTATCTTTTTCTCTCTTTTATTTTCCGCTACAAGACAAAATCAACTTTATTAAAGTTATTTTCATTTTTAGATATATTTATTATATCATTTATTTTCAACTACCACAGTTGTTGTAAATTTATTACAACCTTTAACAAAAAATCTGATTTTCTATTGTACGAGGAAGCATTCCAAAATTTTTTTGAAGATAGTTGAGAGAGTTTTCAGAGCCAAAAATTGAAGGTATGTTGATTTCAACTGTTTTTCCTCAATTTTCATTCGTTTTCTGCATTATAATGATGCTATGTGCTCAAAATCGACTTGTATATCATAGTTTTTTAGAAAATATAGTGATTTTACGACTGTTCTTCGTAAAAAATACGCAGAGAACTTTGGGAAAAACCTAGCAAAATCGAGATCTCAAATTGATTTGGAGATCTCGACTTCGAAGTTGAGATCTCGAAATCAATTTAAGATTTTGATTTAGACACGAGATCTCGATTTTTTTAATGTGACTCCGAGATCTCGATTTTCATATCGAGATCTCGAATTGTCTGCTGGTTTATGCTCTAGATTTAATTTTATATTTTTGCATCATTTATCACTGATGTCGTATCAACGTTTCATCATACGTCATGGTGGTGCATGGGACATATCCGAGTATATGGGCGGAGACGAGCAATTGATATGTTTGAGGCGTGAGCGAATCTCCTACAATGCCATATTGTCCGAGATTCACGAGATCATGTACTGTGATCTCCTCACTACTAGTTATTGTTTGTTTTACATGAGCAGTATATCTTGGGGCTCGAGGCTTGTGAAGGCTGGACTGAAGACCGATGAAGATATAACGCGGATGCTATAGGAAAATAGAATTGATCTAGTTATATATGTGGTCACCAAATTGAAGCAAAATCAGTCCGGATTTTAGGCACCTCAGTCACAGTCACAACGATCAACACGAATGGGTGATCCTAGCATCTTATTAGCTGATGATTTCGTAGATGAGTATGAGGCGGAATCTAATAATGATGATGATTATTATTGTGATGATGATGAGGAGGAGGAGGCAAGCAAGGAGGAAAGGGATGAAGAGGAGGGCCGGAGTCAGTTGTTTGAGTCCTTGATCAGTGATTTTTCTAGATGGATTCTAGCTCCTGGGCGAATGGATCAGTACGGACTATCTAACAATGACTTGAGTCAGTCCGTGGCTGCAGCTCGACATGATCAGGAAGTAAGGAGTTGGGTGATTCCTTTAATAGAGGTTGATGTTCCTGAGCGTTTGGAGTGGATTATGCCCACAGATTGGGCCCCGACTGAGCTATGCATTGCAGCGACATTTAGCAACAAGGATGAACTTGACCTTGCTGTAGGACTGCATCACCGGTTGGAATACTGCACAGAGAGGTCCAGTAGTACTCGGCTCAACTCCAGATGCAAGCATGAGAATGGTTGTCCTTTTATGCTATGTGCAAGACAATCCGGAACTGTTTGGAGAGTATTCAAGTGTGATATGATGCTCAGCTGCCAGACGGATATTGATTGTGTTGCTTCCCGCAGAGTGTCCGCGAGAGTGTTGGGTAAGTATTTCTCAAGTAAGTTGGCGGCGGAGGGCGCTATTCTAAAGCCGAAGGAGATGATGTCTGAATTGTTGATTCAATTCGGCATCAAGATTGATTACAGCTTTGCCCTACGGGCACCTTACGGGCAAGAAACATAGCCATTGCAATGGTATTCAGCAAGTGGGAGAAGTCTTATGCGATGCTGCCGGGCTACTTACACATGCTACAGTCGCATAACCCAGGCACGATGTATGATATATCTACTTCTTCGGAGAGTTTGTTCAAGCACATGTTTCTAGCACTTGCTCCTTGCATTGATGCATTTCATAGCTTCATGCGTCCAGTGATCGTTGTAGATGGCACACATCCGAATGGCAAGAATAAGGGAATATTGTTTGTTGCGGTGACGAAAGATGGCAATGAATAGTTATTTCCTCTTGCTATCGGGATTGGACCCATAGAGAATGATGAGTCGTGGATGTGGTTCATGCATCGCTTGCATTTTTGCTTTGGAGATCGCGAAGGACTGATCATTGTCAGTGATCAGCACAAGAGCATAAAAAATGCAGTGGAGTTAGCATTTCTGAATGCAACTGCGGCTGTTGCGGAACCCTCCTAGAGGAGGACCTGGAGGTACTGGCAGAAGGTCACTGAGAGGCTGATCGTCGGGACCTAAATCCCCTATAAGGATTAAATCTGAATCAATGGCTTCTCAGCATTCTTCAGGCTGAGCCAACTCTAAAAACAGCCTCGTCGTCAGTCGACTGCAGTGAAGTACTGCAATCATGTTGAAAACAAACATAAATCAAGTAAAATATACAATATTTAATTATATTATAATTATTCAAAACTGTGAACAATAATTACCTCCTGTCTGAAAAAAGTGGTGAAGTCAGAGTCCCAAATATAAAGAGGTCTCCACATCAAGCATCGAGGCATAGTCCCCACAGGCATACTACGCATCGCAACTGAGGCTGCCAGATCTGGGATCACCTCGTACGACCATGCCTGCAAAATAATGTAAATAATTAACGATTCTAGTCTTTTATAAATTACAAAAAAATAAACTAAAAATAAAAATTTACCTCCAACACCCAAACAGGGCCGTATATATGTACTAAGGGCACCTTCTCTGACTTTGAAGATGTGATCACGACAAAAATCTAATGCAACAATATACTTAAGGATCACGAAACCCAAGGGAATGCCCTCCACTGGTGAGGTCTCTCCACCAATGTATAAACCCAGGGGTCTACGTGTCGCTTCCCATCAAAGCACACATCAGCATACGGTAAACAAAAAGAATCTCAGCGATCTTCACATAATCATTTTCAGAATCGCTCAAAACCAGGTCCTTATTCATAAAATCAAGGTGTAATTGATCTACAGTAGGCAGGTCTGTAGTGGAATACAAACAACCATCTTCCAGCAAATCATGCACCCCAGCAGGGTCAAAATCCGAATCACCGATCCGCAGCCCGGTCATCAAACAAAACTCCTCAGCACTAAGTCGAATGTTGGTTTCACCAACACAAAACCACAACTCGTTCGCAGCTCCCTCCACCCCAATCTCGTGCGTGATCAGAGCCCACGTAGCACGTGTCGTGCTCTTCTTCCACCGGAAAGTGATAAATTTACCGAGCACTCCATCCCTAAATTACTCTAAAGTATCTTCTCCAAAACTCATAAATCTGATCCGAATATCCTCAAGAATGTCCCGATCGTAACAATTCATCGACCACAGGACTTTCCCCTGCAAACTAGGTCTGATCCACTCCCAAGTCAACAATAAAATAAAATAAAATATTTAAATAAAAGGAGAATTAAAAGAATTCAAATCAGAAATTAAAAAAAACATCTCGAATTGCATATCGAGATCTCGATATAGAATTCGAGATGGCCTAAATCAATATAGAAATTTAAATTTGCCAATCGATATCAAGATCTCGAATTGGCATCTCGAGATCTCGACATGCCAATTCGAGATCTCGTCATCTCTCTCCTAGGGCGGGTTTACACAGTTTTCTTACACAGTCGCACGTAGCAAAAATCATTCCTATATTATTTTTAGTCATATTTAAGCATACAAATCGAAGAAATATGAACCTAATCAAATATATACATAATTAAACATGTATTTGAATCTAAAAAAAATACTAATTTTACGGAAATATGAGGAAAAAAAGACGAGAGTTTCGAGCAAAAAAATTGGGATTAACTTACTTGGTTCGGGTTTGCTTCTTCTCTAGACATTGTAATCGATGGAATGTAGCTTTTTCGGTTGAGCGTGCAAAATCCAGTGGTTTGGAGCTTCAAATCGGCGAAAATGGAGTTCGACGGTGGTGGGGAATCGCCGGTTTAGAGAGAGAGCGAGGAAGTGGGGAAGTGGTTATAACTTATAACTTATTAGTCTATCACCCTTAACAATTTGTAAGTATGAAATTTGACCCATTCATCCCCGTGTGGGAGACCACCTCCAAATAAATTGGCTTTTTTAAAGTGCGATGTTTGAAAAGAGGAGGACTACGTTTTGGAATTTCGATAAGAAAGGATATTCAAAAAGAAAATATTCTTGTTATTTTTTATAGAATATAATCATTGTTGTAAGATGGTGTTTGGCCTTACTCGGGAGGATCATATTCTTTATTTTAAAGGATTATATATATATATATATATATATATATATATATATATATATATGGGAGTGATCATATGAGAACCAGCTTTACCATGTGAAAATAAGAACAAATCTCGGCCATCCAAAACATGATATCAACGGCTCAGATTTAATTTCGTCCGTGTTTCATTATTGTTTGTATTAGTCTGCATTATTCTAAAATGAGGGGTAATTTTGTACTTACATCAATTCAAATCTTTTTATAATCTAAATTATATCTCGCGATCTTTGTTTCCTTTGCGATTTGTGATTTGCCATCTCTATTCCTTCTGCGATTATATAATTGTGAAATCTCGTTCTTCATTGTCTGCGATTTGTGATTTTTCATCGTTTTCGTTCGTCATTGTCTGCGTTCATCGTCTGTGAGTTATAGATGCTTTGAAAGGTAAGATTTTATATATTGCATCTGTTATGTAATAGAAGCAATTATTTTCTGATATGATGTTTGATCATTAGTTATCAGTTACGGTTATAGAATTGAAGTTTCATTGTATAGGTTATTGATGATTTGTTTGCAGATATTGAATTAGGTTTCGTAGATTGTTGTTTTTATATGTAATACTTATTTTATATGTGATTGAATGATAATTACATACTTAGTTTGCATTCTATTCCGCAGAGGCACGAACGGATGAAGCTTGACAGCTTCCCAGACGTTCTTGAAGACGTATCC